>VHZZ01007706.1:6385-22316 GCA_009801015.1 Silene noctiflora
GCACATTTCCTACAAAACATACTTGAGCACACAATTTGTACTAGAAACACAATATTAGCTTAAAATCACTTTGTCAAGTTCTAAATAACAAGTAAAACAAAGCTAATTATTAGGGGTAAAGATGAATAAAAATATTACTTATCACTTTGTTGCACGGGCTTGGAGGGCAATCACCGTAGTATCTTTCCGCTGCGTCGTTTGAGTCTTTTTAGTTTGAGATTTGTAATTTGGATAAGACGKTGTATCTTTGTTTGGCTTTTGGACTTTGTAACTTTTAAACACTTTATTAAATGTTTCATTATTGTCTTATGCATATCATTGCCTCGGGAGACCGAGATGGTAGCATCTTTGTACCTAAGGTGGACTCATAAGGCACTTTGAGTATGGGGGTGTTACAGAAAGGTTATCCTATGATTTTATGCCAAGTGAAAGATAGTAGGATAGAGGAGCCATCATCTATGGAGATACCTGTGGTGGGGGAGTTCGGGGATGATTTTCCAGATGAGATACCGGGGTTACCACCGCAGAGGGATATCGATTTCAGTGTGGAGTTAAAGCCGGGGACGAGACCTATCTCTAAGGCCCCGTACTGTATGGGTCCTAAGGAACTTGCGGAATTGAAGAATCGATTTGATGAATTGATCGAGAAGGGATACATTTGACCTAGTGTATCGTCTTAGGGTGCTCCAGTTCTATTTGTGAATAAGAAGGATGGCAGTTTGAGGTTGAACCATGTGACGGTGAAGAACGGGTATCCTTTACCGAGGATTGATGATTTCTTTGACCAGTTGAGTGGGGCTGGGGTGTTTTCTAAGATTGATCTGAGGTCGGGGTACGATCGGCTGAGGATCCTGGATGAGGACATACCGAAGACAGCTTTTCGATCGAGGTATGGTCACAATGAGTATGTGGTAATGCCGTTCGGGTTGACTAATGCACCAACAGTTTTCATGGACTTAATGAACCGGGTTTTCAGTCAGTTCTTGGATCCGTTTGTGGTGGTCTTCATNATGCCGTTCGGGTTGACTAATGCACCAACAGTTTTCATGGACTTAATGAACCGGGTTTTCAGTCAGTTCTTGGATCCGTTTGTGGTGGTCTTCATTGATGACATTCTAGTCTATTCTAAGACTAGAGAGGAGCATCTGAGACTGGTATTGCAAACTCTGCGCGATAACTAGTTGTATGCTAAGTTGTCCAAGTGTGAGTTTTGGCTCGAGAAGGTGGTCTTTCTGGGCCATGTGATCTCTAAAGATGGGATAATTGTTGATCCTACCAAGATAGAGGCGGTGTCTAAATAGGAAGCACCAAAGAATGTAGCTGAGGTACGGAGTTTCTTGGGTTTAGCTGGGTACTACAGGAGGTTCGTAAAGGATTTATCGAAGATAGCTCGAGCTCTGACAACTTTGGTGAGGAAATAGAACAAGTTTCGCTAGGATGAGAGTTGTGAGATGGCGTTCCAAACCTTAAAGGGGCGTTTGACTACAGCTCCTGTCTTAGCTTTGCTAGAGGGAAGTGAGAATTTTGGGGTTTACACGGATGCTTCAAAGAATGGGTTGGGTTGTGTGTTGATGCAGAATGGGAAGGTTATCGCTTATGCTTCGAGAAAACTCAAGACTTATGAGGAGAAATATCCTACTCACGACCTAGAGTTAGGTGCTGTGGTTTTTGCTTTGAAAATTTGAAGGCGCTACCTTTATGGGGTGACTTTTAAGATGTTTTCAAATCATAAAAGCTTGAAATACATTTACACCCAAAAGGAGCTGAATATGCGTCAGAGGTGATAGATGGAGCTGATCGGTGACTATGATATCGAGATAATCTATCATGAGGGGAAAGCTAATGTTTTTGCCAATGCTTTGAGTCGAAAGAGTGTGCATTCTTTATGTACAGCTATGTCACTTATGCGACTCAAGGATGAGGTAAATAGGATGGGGATTCACATGATTCGAATAGGGGATACTCTTGGGGACTTAACAGTGGAACCTGAACTTTATGAGGAAATCAAGAATAAGAAAACTGATGATCCTAAGATCCGAGAGTGGAGCGATGGGGTGGAGAAGGGAACTGTTTTGAGGTTTTCCATTCATGCTGATGGGAGTGTTCGTTTCGATGGGAGATGGTGTGTACCTAATGATGTTGAGCTGAGGAAGATGATCATGACTGAGGCTCATTGCACTCCTTATTAAGTGCATCCAGGTGGTGATAAACTTTACAAGGATTTGAAGAAGACTTTTTGGTGGCCTGGGATGAAAAGGGAGACTGCAGAGTGAGTGGCTAGATGTTTGACCTGTCAAAGGGTCAAAGGGGAGTAGCGAAGACCGCAAGGTAAGATCCAGTCACTTGAGCTACCTGAGTGGAAGTGGGAATCTATTTCTATGGATTTTATTGTAGGGTTTTCGAGGACGCAGCAGGGCAACAATATGATTTGGGTGATTGTAGATCGACTGATGAAGTCGTCTTATTTCAGTCCAATGACAGATACTTGGAGTAAGCTACAGCTAGCCAATTGGTACAGGAAGAATGTGGTCCGGTTACATTGTGTACCGAAGGATATTGTGTTAGATCGAGATGCACGGTTCATATCTAAATTTTGGCAGGAGTTGCAGGAATTGATGGGTAGTACACTAAAGATGAGTATAGTCTTTCATCCTGCAACAGATGGGCAAATTGAGCGGACTATCAAGACTTTAGAGGATATGCTGAGAGCTTGTGTTATGGAATTTGGGGCAGCTGGAAGGAGAGATTGGAATTGATCGAATTTTCCTATAACAGCAGTTTCCACACCAGTATTGGAATGGCACCGTTTGAGGCTTTTTATGGGAGGAAATGCAGGAGTCCTATTTGTTGGGGTGATAGTGCTGAGGCTGTGGTTCTAGGACCACAGATGGTGCAGGATATGATTAAGCAAGTACATTTGATTCGATAAAAAGATGAAAGAAGCTCAATACCGCCAAAAGAGCTATGCCGACTTGCATCGCAAGGACATCGAGTTTCAGGTGGGTGACAAGGTTATCTTTAAAGTATCACCTATACGGGGTGTTATGCATTTTGGCAAGAGAGGTAGGTTGAGCCAGAAGTTTATAGCTCCTTATGAGATTTTGGATCGGATTAGTGAGGTAGCTTATCGCTTGGCGTTGCCTCCAGCTTTAGACCGTGTACATAATATATTTTATGTGTCTCAACTCCGGATGTACGTGAGTGATCGTTCTCGTGTACTAGAGGTTGAGAACATTGAGTTGGATGAGTCCTTGACTTACTTGGAGGTGCCAAAAGAAACCGTGGACCGTAAGGTACGAAAGACTAGAAATGGTGAGACAGTGTTGCTGAAGATGTTATGGACCAATCATAATGTCGAAGAAGCAACTTGGGAAGCGGAGAAAGCGATGAAGGAGCGGTATCCAAATCTCTTTGATCAGGTATGGTTGGTTATGGGGACGTAACCATGTTCTTTTTAGGGAGGTAGGAGGTGAACGCATGCGTTTTGAGACGGTTTTGAGTCAGTTTTCATATGTGTTTCGGGTTGGTTTGGTTATGGTTGAGTATGTTTTAACTTGGGGTCAGTTTTTGTGTCGTTTTTATCAGGTATGGGTTTGAACTTCGGGGACGAAGTTCATTTTAAGGAGGGAATATTGTAATACATCGGATTTGTGACCCTAGGTTACCCGGCCGAGTGGGGGCTACTCGACCGAGTAGCTAGTTTGGATGTTATGTCAGTATTCTGTTCGTTGAGGACTCGAGCGAGTGTGAGAGAACTCGGTCGAGTGAGGCGTACTCGATCGAGTGTGTCTTACTCGGTCGAGTGTCCCATACTCGACCGAGTGTCCGATTCGTTACGGGTTTTTACGCGCTTTGATATAAATAGAACTTGAGGCAGTGATTATTTATCTTTTTATTCTAAAACATTATCAAAGCACTTTTTGCACTCAAACGACGTAACACTGCTCATTTTTACTTTCTATCAATCCAAAGGCGTTTACTCATAGTTCGTTGAGGATTTTCACACCTTTGTCCTTGTAATCAATTGGGTAAGTCGTTGATCTAGTCTTTGATAGTTTTATGGTACGATAGTGAAACCCTAATTAGAGTATTTGGGGGTTTCGATATTTGATTGCCTTTATTCGTTGTGTTAATTCGTTAATTATGTTATAGAAGGATACTTCGTAGAAGAAGCCTTTTGATTTCCTTGTTGTGCTTATCGGAATTGCTTATCAGGTAGGATTTTCCTACTCAGTTGACTATGGAATAATATATGTATCGATGTGATGATCTTGTTAATGCCTTCTGATATTCGTGATATGATTATTATATGGATGTGATTGTTGGAGTTTGGAGATGATATTGTGAGCCATTGCGAGAGATGGTCTCCCCTCATTGTTCGCCTCTTGCGTTCTCTCGACGCAAGGGAGATGTGCACATTCATGGAATGGGTTTGCTCTTGTGTGAGCGGGGATTTTGGTGGTAAGACTGCGGTTCCCATTGGCGGCGTGGATTACCTATTGCGAAGGGTAATCTGGCAGGGCTACACACCTTGGTGTGTAGTCGGTTACTGGTTACTATGGAGTTTGGATATGGTGGTTTCTGGTTACATTGGATGTTCTTTTTATGTAATGATATGGTATGTTATTTTACAGTTGACTGACCCCGTTTCTGTTTTTAAAACTGTNATGGTGGTTTCTGGTTACATTGGATGTTCTTTTTATGTAATGATATGGTATGTTATTTTACAGTTGACTGACCCCGTTTCTGTTTTTAAAACTGTGGTGATCCATTCGGGGATGGTGAGCAGTTGGCTTAGCATGTGATGGTGATCATTGTTGTTGATATTACCGCGGGACTGGAAAGGGACAGAGTCATCACCAGTTGTAGTCGTTTAGCTTCCGCATACTTTTGATACTTATTTTTATAATACAATTTGGAGTTTTGGTTGTATTCGTATTTTGGAGACATGTAATCAGTTATTTAATCTTTACCTTTAAATTATGTTTCATTATGGTTTCTATGATGTGCACTACATCGGGTAACCGAGATGGTAGCACCTCCATGTCTTAAGGTAGTCCTTAGTAAGGTGCCTTTGGATATGGGGGTGTTACATATATACTATTCGGGCTTTCCTAATTCTGTTCAGGAACAGACAAGCCCAAGAGAGAACACAGCAATAGCTGTGCCTTCAGGAAGGGTCGCAACTCTTGCTGAACCTTGTCCTCGAGCTTGTTTCCTGCAGTCTTTTACGAAAGGATTCATAATCCGGTTTTTGTTAATATTTCCTATTCCAATAGGATTTTGAAGACCTTTTTTTCGGAAAATTGACTTTCCTTATCATAATTGATGTCCATACCAATCAAGTTCGCATTTCGAGGCAGTCGCTCCCGATGCATACTTACCCATTTCATTTTCAGTTTCATTTTAGGGGGAAGCACTCCTCCGCCGTCGTTTCATTTTATAACATTTTCTATAACTCTTTATTTTATTTCAAATTTTTTCAAACTTATTCATTTCCATTTTTCTTTTTTTTTTTAGGGGGAAGCACTCCCGTCTTTAGTCGCGCACATCACTGTCCACTCACTTTTGGACATTTTTTTTTCTTTTTTGTTTTCTCGATTCGACTGAAGTTCACATTTTTAGCCATTTTAACTTTTAATTACATGTTTATATTCATTTTTATACTTTTGTTTAGTTGCTTTTAATCTGCGTAAATTTCGGCAGCATAACGACGTAAGTGGTCACTATGCCAAACCTGTTTCCAAGCTAACCTGCAGGTACAAGTTTCATCTACACCCAATAGCAGCAAAGGCACGTAGGACCATATATATACATACCAAAAGTACAAAATATACATAAAGGCTCGAGCTCATGCCCGAGAACAAAATAAATTCAAAAGGTACAAAAAGAAGTGACGCTCTGATGTACCATCTGTTGCTGCGATTGTTAGTTCAAGGGAGTTTCTGATTGACTTTTCCAAACTTGACGGTCTTAAATCGATGTTGGCTGTGGAGCGCACTCCGTCTATCCCTATGATTTCTAAAGTACCAACGGAGCACACTCCGTATATCCCTATGATTTCTAAAAGTACCAATGATGATTGTGGGCATGGATGTTTCCCATGGATCACCAACCCACTAGGATCCTCACCGCTCAGTACAATAAGTGGCTCTCCGCGGCCCAAATGAGATGCTGAGCATCCCATTTGTCAGCCCACTCAAGCGCTCTAGCAGGCTGACGGCCACCTCTCCTAAGGCTCGCCCTCCAGGGCAGCTCCTCCTCCACCGCCTCATCCTCCTGGACGCCCGTGCCCACCACAAGGGCTGAGGATGTTTCAAGGTCAACGTCCATGAAGTCACGTTCGGACGTCGAAGGAATATCCACTGCAAAAGTGAGCATTCTAAGTCATTTCGAGTCATTTCGGGCTATTTTTAGGCCGTTTTCGAGCTAATTTCGAATCATTTCGAGTTTGTTTCATAACAAAATGGAAAAGTACATTATACTACGTTCCAACGTATCTTAAGCATGCCTAATGACGACGATGAGTCGAAAATTCGGCAGCATTTCGCTATAAACAGCCTAAACCAACACAAAAAGTGTCCCGGAGGAGCAGTCACAAACTGAAATTGCGACATAATAGCAAGTTTACCCATAATCCAAGGGTTCCAAAACATCAAGTTTCATCGATTTCCGACTACGGTAATTTTCAAGCCATTTAAGCGGTTTTAGCCTAAAACCGTCACATTTTGCTACCATTTCTTCAATACTTGACGAAAATTCGAAATAAACACATTGTTGTGATCTTAGCGAGTTATACTACTCAATTCTAATGCCAATTTCAAGGAACAAATTCGTTTGAGGAAAAAGCCCCAAATTTTCGACATATTGGGCACATAAACCCTAATTTCAATACTAAAATCAAGCTACAAATGCAATTAAAGCAAAGGACGAGATGCATACCTAGATTAGTCATAGTCTAGGGCGAGTTTTAATCGATCAAATGATGGTGATTGATGAAGATTTTGAGTTTTTGTGTGTTATTACAAAATGAAATATCGAAATAGAATGAGGCACTGTATCGCGCCTGATTCCAGATTTTAACAGACCTCGACAAGCTCAGGAGAAAACGCACCATATGCTCCGCCCCTTCCTGAGATCGCAGCTCTTACTACGCCCTTTCCCCAGCAAGTTTCTTGCTCTCAGGTCGTTACAAGTTCGTTACTTGTGAGTCCTACCTCTATTCATATTGTTTGAAACGTTTTTTTACGCGTTTCGAGGTATTTTCGCAAATTATTTTCTACGGGTATATTTTCCCGTCAGATTTACCTTCTCCCCAGTAGATTGTACACGTTTCTTCCTTAGCGAGAGTACATTGTCGTATACAGCCTGTGTATTCTTCGATCAACAAGATTTGCTTCCAACTAATGCGAGCTTATTCTCTTAGACGGTTCTCGAAAAGTCCGTCCCATTATTATCTTCTCAGCAGTTTCTACCAACATCCTGTTGCGAATATGCTTCCAACTAATGTAAGCAGATACAAACCTCAACCTATTTTTCGCAAAGTTTGTCGAATTTGCTTCCAACTAGTGCAAGTAGATTCAAACCTCGAGTTTCTCTAGAATTTGTTTCCAACCAATGCAAGCAGATTCAAACGTCAACTTATTTTTGCCAAGTTACTCTCACCAGCGGTTTCAGAAAAACCGTTCGCATTTCTCTAGCATCTCCTGCTGTCTGCGTCCTGTTATTCCTCACAGAGTTTCAGGTATGATTTTTTCTTATGGATGGCGAGCTTCCTTACGTAGTCTACTGGACTTTAAACGACCCTCCCTGGAAGTCGAAAGACTCTAAAATGTTCCCGACGACAGGTCCTTGGTTTAGTCCCCTTGAACCGCCTCGCGTCGCCATAGTTTTCATGTTGTAATCTTCGATTAACCCGGGGGCTATACTTTGACTTTCGCCTTGTCGAAGCCTTCAAAGTGGGGGCTCTGTAGATAACTCTGCACCCTTCGCCAAAAACCCAGTAATGATTGGGCCGAATGTTTGATACACTACAAGAAAACATGGCTCGGGCGACTGTTTTAGGCGACTGAAGATAGTCGCTAAAACGAAATTGGCGACTGAAAGTAGTCGCCCTATCCCAGTCGCAGGCRCTAGTCGCCTATTTCGATTCGGGCGACTGAATTCAGTCGCCAAAATTGGCGACTGCTTTATTAGTCGCCACCTGGACAATATGGCGACTGAAAGTAGTCGCCAAATTGGMGACTGATAACAGTCTCTAAARACATTTTTTCAGTCGCCAATTTTGGCATTAAAAAAATAAAAAAAATCCACAAATGTGAAACAATAAAGCTCGAAAGCGAAAAAAACATGGCAGCAATAAGTTTATATTTACTAAAAAGAGTCACGTATCTAATCAACACCATTGATATTAACAACAATAATARGATTAAAATTTGTGTATCATTGATATATACTCCCAACATTTACAYGATTASAATTTGGGTATCATTTACTAAAATGGAGCCACATTTCTATACTATATTTACATTATATTAAATTTACATTACATTATAATCAAATTTAATATAAAACTACGAATTCGACACCATCGAGATTAACAACAACTTAGAAAAATACAGAAAAACCAAATTTTGCTCGTCGAACACCGCCTCCCTTTCCTCGATTTTCTCCTTTGTGACATGTTGGTCGTGCTCCTTTTGCACCCACTACAACAATATTTTTTGAGGTAAAATCGGTTTCAATTTAAGATCTTAATGAAGGAGATGAAGTTGGTTTTTTTTGGGGTTAGCAGGTAAACAAAGTTTCAAGAATTTTTTTTTTCTAGGTAGAGAAAGTCAGAAACCACATAATAAGGGAAAAAAAATAAAGAAAGAGAGATAAAGTATGTGGGTGATACATAAGGGAGGCGTGACGTATTGGCTGTGTAAAGAAGGTGGGTGATATATGAGGGAGGTGAGATCTATTTGGTTTTTGAGTGAGTTTTTCACTCGGGCAACTGAAAATGGCGACTGACTTAATTCAGTTGCTAATTTGGCGACTGTTTTCAGTCGCCAAAATTGAAAAGGTAGTCGCCCGTTCAAAGTAATGTATGGAACCAGATAGTCGCCAATTTGGCGACTACCTTCAGTCGCCCGAATTGAATTTCAGTCGCTAAATTGGCGACTGTTTCAAGCTGTCGACTTTGATAGTCGCCCGAAACTAGAATTCTTGTAGTGATATATGAAGCGATAATATGACATCTCATTAATTCGTCGACAAATGATTGCCTAAACAATCGTGGCAACTCCTTTATTGTCATGTACGTGCCATTACGGTCGTTTTGACAATAATTAGAGTGCATTTGGAGCCCGGGTCAGAAACCGTCTTCATTTTTAGAAACCGTCTTCATTTTCTCAAAAACCGTTTCAAATCTAAGCCGGGATATTTCTATAAGTCCTAAATAATATCTAAATATTTTAATATTTCGAAAATATCATGTTTTGACGGAATAAGGAAAACAAATCCTTTCCAAACTCTAAAAACGCGTAAAATCTTTGATGCTGAAGGAGAAACAGCTCTAGGAGAGGACGCACAACCTGTTGCGCCTCTTCCTGGGATTGATTCCTGCAGTATCCAAATCTTTCCGGATTTCTTTCCGTATTTATATTCTTCCAAAACTCTCACCTCGTGATTAGTATAAATAGAGGCCTTCGCCTCACACATTCTTTACGCGAGTGTTCGCCTCTTCTCTTCTCTCTTTGCATTCTAAGACCACGTGCTTTTGCTACGACGCCTATGTGCTTGAGCATTCTTAACCACGTAAGCCTAGATCATTCTAGGTACCAGTCACGTTTTGCATAGAGCTACCAATTTGACCACTACACCTCAATCAACTTAATTAATCAATCGTTGTTCTTAAATCCTTTTCAAGGGCATCTTCATTACATCGAGTCAAATTAGTCATTTTCGCTTCGTAAACATGTAAGTCTGAGGGTGTAAAATCCTATTTTTATTTTATTTTATGTATTTATAATCATGTAAGAGTCTACGCCGTAAACATGCTTTCAAATCATAGTTTTTTAAACCTTTTTGACGAACTAGCAGGGAAAGACTGTCGAGAAGAAACGCAGGAGCAGTTGCGCCTTCTGGAACATTCGTAGCATCTGCTACGCCTCTTCCGGAGGCAGCTTATCTGTTGTTGCTCTTCTTCTTCTTCCTCGAGTACCAGTTGTTTCGTCCCTTGTGTTTTATTTCGTTTTCTTTCATAATTTCCAGTTTTCTTAAATTATTTTCTCGACTTAAACCCCTTATAATCTAATATTTGCGGGTTTTTGTCATTTATTTCAAACTCGGATTTTCAATGGTTCGATCTTCCCGTATCAACTCATTAAGATTCGACTTTTGTATATGTGTTTTCGTTCTATGACGATCTTTTGTTTATGTATTATTTGTTAAATCACCTTAACTCGAGTCTAATGTCAATTAATACACCTAAATTAGTCGATGAACGATAACAAACCGCGAGTCTGACTTTCACAGTCAGAATCTAACTCGAGAACAGTCGCACAAGATGATGTGCCTTTTCCAGAGGACGCATCATGTGCTGCGCCTGTTCTGGGTTGGCTTCTACCTCTGAACTCATCTCATTTTGACGTAGCTTTTCTGTTTAAGTTTTATAATCAATTATTATCCGTATTACCACTATTTCGACATACTTAATTTCTTCTATTGTATTTCTTTTGTTTCTTTTTTCCTAAAACCCTTTTAAGCATGTTTATGGTATAGATTCATTTATCCTTTTGTAAATTTTATTTCCTGGTAATTATTTCGTCTTGCATGATTTATTTATCTGGTTTATTCACATGTAATGATGTAAACATTCACTCTGACTTAATTGCTCATTGAATTTATGTGTTAACCGATTTAGTTTAATTCACATGTTAGGACTAATCAATTACTTGTTGCATTGCATGCATATAACGAACAACATATCGAGTACAAATGATTTTCCCTGATCATTAGTAGAGGCCGCTATTGAGGCGAGCGGGATTAGGTGTTCTAATAAGAGCTTCCTAATACGTACCCTCACCCCTTACTCAGATATCTGTGAACACCAATGTTCATTGGCATCGCGAGAGTCATTCTAGACATGGAATGCTAAGGGTGACGAATTTCTTAGTGTTCATGTCACTACTTTGTGTCATGGCATGAAACGAGTTATTCGAATGGATCCAATTATCCACAAAAATTGGTGGCGACTCCACAAATGCAGGCTTATTCAAACCATTCACCGGTTTCAATGTCTTTCAAATCGGTAACGGCCCATGACGTGCTTTGTCAACACAAAGTTCCGTGGGAGAAGTACCGCCGCTTCAACCTCTCCAACGCGCGGGTGCGCGCGGCGCAGGTGGCCCGTGTCCTCACACACACTTTTTCATTAACTTTCCATCTGATACCCTTCTTACCTAAAACCTAAACAAATTAATTCTATATCAACTTTTTCCTAAAACTTAATATAGTTACTCCAAGGCTTGATCAATGGATCATAACTCTCTAATTAATGAAGTAATTTACTTGTTTATCAACTCTTAATACTTTTTATTTTTTGTTGAGTTTTATTCAATTAATCAAATTTTATTTATTTGTTAAGGGGTGAAATTAGGGTTTGTTAAGTTTTTATCATACATATATATCTCGAAAGAGTTTCTCCTGGAATATACAGTTTTCCAGAATTTAGCTCCCTAGTGTCGAAACTCAAAAGCTTGCATTCCTAAAAGAATAGCGGAGAAAGACTTCAACGCATTGTTATCCTTAGTGAGCAAATGCTCACCCGAGTCACCTGTACTGAATTAAACATTCTGTCTATATGCCATATCATTTACCCTCTTTATGTAACTTTGACGCAATTAAACTATTTGTGAGTTTGCGGTGTGATCAGTAAGTATGTAGTGGTCGGGATAAAGGACACCGGAGGGTGGGGTATACAGTATACCGTATACTGGAGGGAGGGTAAGCTGGTGGGTAGAAAGGGAATGAGTGAGTAACTGGTTTTGGATTTGTGTAAAAATTAGTATAGATATGCCACCCCGTTCGGGTTACCTTTATTTAACATTAAAATTTATTTTCAGTTAAATGAAACTACTTTAAAATTGCATAACTCATAAATTTATCATTAATATATTTTCCTATGACATTTCTTAAAATTAGGATAAAATAAATTATGAGACAAATTCACTATTCTCACTATTACGGAGTAATACTTACTTAAATCGATTGGTTAGATCATTATCATATTAATATATCCAATATTATTACAATTCTTTTCAGTACTAAGATAATTAATTTTACTATTTAGACATGCAATTTTAAGAGACTTGTATATTATATAAATATATTACATATATGCATTAAATCAAATCGAATAATTATGGAATACTATTTTTTTTTTTGAAATCTAGCTTGATTTATTTACTTTTTAATAGTTTTCAAAATATAACATTTATATTATATTTGTATATGTTAAATAATTAACATCTTTATACTAATTAATGCCATAAGTGGGACATGTTTATTTTAAGGAAAATCATCATATTCTTGTGTTCTTTAAATTTATACTTCAACCAAAATTATATAATATTTACACTGGAGTCTCTTGGTCAGGTTTATCACACAGCGCTATCGATTACAACTATATAGTATAATTAATTTGTATAGATTTATTTAATTATATTGAAATCCCTTGATTTTCGTATTATATATAGTGTTGATACCAAAGATAAAATCGTAAATAAATTAATGAGTTTTTTTGTCAAAAACTACCTAGTATTTACCTCATTTTCATAAATACTACCTAAAGTTTTTAATTTTGCTAAAAACTACCTAATATTTTATACCTTTTGTCGAACACTACCAAATTGAAATTAATGAGAAAATTCGACAATCTTTTTGCCAAATTAACTAAATTTCTGACAGACAAATAAAAATGCCAATCAAATTAGTCATCATTTCGTCCAAATTAGCCACAATCTCAGCCAAACTAGTCAAAATTGTAGTAAAAAAATTGAAGTAACTAAGTTACTAGCTAATTATAACAGTTGGTGGTGGTTAAGTATAGTAAATATTGTATGTAATATGCCGAAAATAATGTTTTCGAGTTAGAATTTTGTCTAATTTGATCGGAAATTTCAATTAGGTAGTGTTCGACAAAAGTTAAAAAATATTAGGTAGTTTCTCGCAAAAGTAAAAATTTTAAGTAGTATTCATGAAAATGAGGTAAACATTAGGTAGTTTTTGACAAAAAAAAAATTAATTTGTGAAAATAGTAAAATGGATATATAAAAAAGTACAACAATTTATTTTTATGTTACAAGTCATAAGCAAGGTCCATAGCAAGCAAATGAGAATAAGGCAGCCCATCACTTTTCTGGGCCAGAATTGTGCACAGAATTGTGCAAAAGATGGGATTTGTGTCAAAAAAAACTCAAACGCGAGCGTTTGGTGTTTGTTAGTCCATTTGTCTCGGTGAATTGTTTACACCTACTTAATTTGAACCATTTACACCTACTTATTTTGAAATGTTTTAGTCAATTATTTTATTTTTTTATTTTAGGACATGGGCGGACCCAAGGGGGGGCAGGTGCCCCCCATGAAGTTTCAAAAATAAATTTTTATAAGTATCTATAATCAACACTGATTTACCATAGCATAGTTGGTAGGAGTGTAGAAGTTTTATGTAAGAGATATGGAGTTCGAATTTTGCCTATCTACACATTTTGATAAATTTTTTTGGATAATTTGTTGGCTATTTCAAATAAATATTAAAAACATGCTTGCCATATGATTCAAACCTGTGACTTTCAAATGAATTACCAAATTCTAAACCGTTGAACCATTTACATTTGTTGTTAAATTGAGTATTAAAGTGTATTATATTCTACAAAAGAGAAATATTATTTTTACATATATTTAGAATTTGAAGTATTTTAGAGAAACTATTATCTTTTGAAAAAAAAATATTTGTATAACCAATTATTATTTCATTCTTTTACTTATATAATAACTAATTTAGGGGAAAAAATTTCAGAATATAAATTTTTTGAAATATGTTCCTTTTCTCCCTTAAACACGAGTAAATAACGAGTCAAAAAAAATTGGTGCCCCCAACACTAAATTCCTAGGTCTGCCACTGTTTTAGGAATACTTTGATGAGTAACTCGATCGTTCACACCCAATTTGGTCCACTTAGCATCCAATAATTGGTATACTCATTTTTCTTTGATCTTTGTGACAAAACTAAAGATAAAAAAAAATAAGAGGACGAAGGAAGTATGTCAAAAATTTGGACATTATTAAGTTAGATTGCTCAAATAATGAATTAATTCTAATATGTGCAACAATACAAGTTATTCAATTATATTTTATCCATTTAAACTATTCTATTTAAAATTGGAATTAAGAGTGGGCAAAGTAACAAATGACTTCCAAAGGTTTGCTCGTTATGTGCAAATTGTCCCCTTCATTTTCAATAAGCGTAAATTGGCCCCAAACATTTACCTTAAAGTGCAATTTACCTCCATTTGATTTTTTTTTTTTTTTTTTTTTATTCAATATATAACTTTTTTTCCCATTTGATTTTTCGTATTTTTTTTCTTTTTAGAATGAACAAATCTACCCCTACCACAGCCCCTTCTACCATTATAGAAAAACCTGTATTTAATTTATAAATAATGATGAGCTAAAAGGACATATTCTACTAATTAAAATTAGTCATCAAGACAATAAATCGTAATTTTGAATAACATAATCTCTCTTTGTATTATGTTATCCTTGTATCTCATTTTTTTTGGAATTTTATATTATAAATAAAAAAAACTAAAATACACCTGGAGACAGATAGATAGATGGGGTATTTAATTATAGAAATTCTCATTTGTGATAAATACTTTTCGTTATAAGTTTGTGACCTATCAAGTTGCAAGTGGAAGTGTAAGCGGAAGAGGATTTGTAAGAGCAATTGGAATGAAAGGTTTTTATCTTGAGTTTGTAAATAAGAACTTTTAAAAAAAAAGTTTGTCTCATTGCATAGTTTGAAAAGAAGAATAAAATTCTTCCCAAAAATCAAGAAATTTGTAGACATAACAATATTAATTATGATCTCATTAAAGAACTTTATTTAAAGTTTTTCCAAATTGTTAGTTATTAAAATTGTCAAAACATGATAGGGCAAAGGAAGAACTTTCTTCTATTACACTTGCTCTAAGTGGTCATAGACTTGTGACGGTTAGTAAGATTTTCTGATTTAATTATAATTTTCTGATTTAATTATAATTAATCAAACACTTTAATTTCCTTTACATCATTTAGCTCGTGGCCATTAATGATCTAGCAGAAGAGACAAGGCCATCGAATTTGGCATTTGATCCAATCAAACCCTGACAATTTGTGAGTAAATGAATTCAAGGACAATCAAGTATTCCCACATTTAAGCCCACATGATGTTACTCATCGCTCTCCAACACTACAGTTATTGTGGCAATATGCATATTCATGGAGAATAATGCACCGCCCAAATATACGTGTTTGGACTTTACATAATATTCCTCCAAAGTTAAATTTTTTCTTTGGAAAGTCTGTGTTGACGGTCTCCCAATAAAAGTCAGGCTTCTCAAAAGTTATATTAATGTCCCCCCTCATTGTGTTTTGTACAACTATTTTATTGAAAACAAATACTCCCTCCATAACTCAATATATGATGTTTAAGAAAAATTCACACTTATTAAGAAAACTCTTTACGGAGTACTACTCATCATTGCCTTGGGAATATGTCCTCTGCCTCTTCATACTGCTACTCCTACTAGACCTGGTCAAAGGTGCGGGTCGACCCAGCTAGCCCGGACCCGACCCGCCAGTGGACCCGCCTTGCACCCGGACCCGTCAGACCCGGACATGG
>VHZZ01007706.1:23261-38029 GCA_009801015.1 Silene noctiflora
CACTTTTTGATCTCAATCAGTTACCCTGCGATGAAGAAATAGAAGAGGCACGAGGTGATATTCCTCTATTCATTCATTCTCATTCAACAAATAGCGTAGTTCTTGATATAGGTCAGGAAGACGAAGCAAGATACAAATACTGGGATCTGAATTTTGAGCAAGTCGATGAGTTCGCTGACGATAATAACCATGAAGAATGGGGAGATGACTTTGATGAAGATGATGCTCAAACACAAGAAGGAAATAATTCTACTCATGCTCATGATTCTGGTATTCGTGTCAACTCTGCCTGTCTTTTTCAGTTGTATGTCATCATACATTTGTGTTGCATTACTTAACCTTGAATCAACCAAGTCAAATGTTTGTCTCGTCTAGTTGAATTGAAACCAATGCTGCTAAAATAAGGGTAGGATTGCAGGTTAGTCTTGGATTAAAGAGGTCGTCGTGGTACAAGAAATGGATACATTCAGATAGTTGGCTTGTGCACGTCTTTTAATATTAATTCATGGATATACTTGTGAGGAAGCAAGTCTGGGAAAGTTGCCCCTTGTCTCCTTAACATGTTTCAATAGATATACTTGTGAGGAAGCAAGAATTCATTAAATTGTGTACGAATGAAATTGCAAATTTTGATACGGCCTTGTTGATTGCCTTGTCTTTTTCGTTGTTCGAAATCTATCGCAGCAATTTGCCACTTTTGAAATCTTAAGAAATTCGTCTTTAGTTTCGGGGGTTTGTGTCTACGGAATTACTAATTGTACTGAATTAAGTGTCCCACAAATTTTATATACTGAATTGCGGATGTTTTTGTAGTCGTAAAGGTCGTGAATATACCAAGCTCTTTTCTTTTATATACTGAATTGCTACTGATCTTTGTTGAATAGGTGGTGCTAGGCAGAGAAGACTCGTCCTAAGAGATGAACATAGACTACAAGTGTACCAAGCTCTCTTAGAAAGAAGCCATGGAGGAAAATTGAAAAGGCAAACGACTACCGAAGTCTCGAACATATTTTCAGTTTCTATACGTACTGTTCAACGAATTTAGAAGCTTGGAAAAAATAATGGAGGCGATGTTAAAATTAAGAAAAAGAAAAGGTGTGGCCATCCAAAACTTCAAGTCGATATTACACGTCTTACGGAAATCCATTTAACTCAATAAACAACATTAGTTTCACTATCGAAGGCATTGGGTGTTAGTAATACTGTTTTATATAGACTCATTAAAGAAGGTCTTATACGTCGTCATTCTAACACCCTCAAACCCCATTTGAAAGATGAGCACAAACGAGCTCGTTTACAATTTTGTTTATTTATGTTAGACCAAACTTGTATGCCTAATGAGCCAATATTTGTTGGTATGTATAACGTTCTACCTATCGATGAGAAGTGGTTCTACATGACAAAGAAAAAAGAAAAATATTATTTTCACTCCATGGAAGCCGATCCGTTACGGACATATCAAATCAAAAATTACATTGGAAAAGTAATTTTAGTTGCTATGGCTCGTCCAAGATATGATTGTGACGGAAATGAAAATTTGTTTGGTAAAATCGGAGTGTTTCCCCTAATTACTAAGGAACCTGCTATAAGAAGAAGTCGAAATAGAGAAGCGGGTACATTGGTGACAAAATCGATACCATCTGTCACAAGGGAAGTAATAAGGAGTTTTTTAATTGAAAAGGTGGTTTCGGCCATTAAAGCTACATGGCCTATTGAGGATAGGGGTGGTACAATTTTTATAGAACAAGATAATGCAAGAACCCACATTGATCCCAATGATCGAGAATTTCGACGAGTCGCTTCACAAGATGGGTTTGACATATGATTAATGTGTCAACCCGCAAATTCACTGGATTTGAATATCTTGGATTTTGGTTTTTATAGTGAAATTCAATCATTACAACAGAAGAAAAGATCAAAGACGGTTGATGAGCTAATTGCCGCAGTTGAGAAGTCATTCATRGAGTATCCAACGATAAAGATAGATTTGACATGGATAACTTTACAACTTTGTATGATAGAGATAATGAAAATTGAGGAGTCAAACCGTTATAAGATGCCTCATATAAATAAGGCGATAATGGAGAGGTTAGGTATACTTCCTAAGCAAATTGTATGCGATCGAAGTTTGATAGAAAATGTAACTAACCATTTACGTACAATGCAATGAGCATTGGGCATATGTTTAACATGTCTTTTGCATTACTTGTACTCCGTATTTTTATATGAACCTAATTTTCTTCAATGTCTTTTGCTGTCTGAAAATGTCTGTAGGAAATTATTTGCTAGAGTGCTTTTGAGAAGAGGGTAGTTGGTACAAATTGATACACTAATCTGACCAGTAAAGCCATTGTTGGTAGCATTAAAACTCGTCAAGTTCGATGCAAGAACAAACCATGAGGGCTACTGACGATGAGTTAAAAGAAAATATGCAGTACTAAGGTATGGATGCTAAGACATGAATGTGAAAACAAAACCGAGTGGTTCCGACTTTGGATCAGTTGAGGTAATTGCAAAACCAAGTGGTTCTGACTTTGAAACCAGTTGATCGAAGTCATTTGTGGCTTAATCAATCATAATCCAAGACTAGAGAGTAGTAAATCTTAAGAAAAAAAAGGAGTTTCAGTACTAAGAATAAAAGAAAAAAACAGAGGCTGCATAAACCTACATCGCAACATTGTCCTCAACTAATTTGCTACACTAGACAGACTCTATGGTAGCCCGAATGAGATAAAAGAACTCCAATGTTAGACTCACAATCCCAATATCTATGCAATCATCTTCACTTGTCCATCACATGGTTTGAAACTAAATCATCAACCCTACGAATAAATAAGGAATTCATAAAGGTTTACATTGATCTCATAATATAAGACCGTCCAATAGGAGTCCAATTGCTAACTCCATGAAATTTAAAAAGCATTACCCAAGAATCATTTATGCCATATTCCATCATCATCCATACCTTAATATCTCTCAGAAGATCATTCAAAGAATCATTCAAAGGATCATATGTAGAAATAACCGTAGCAATAGTGTCTTTAAGCACTCTAGAGAATGAAATTAACTAACATCCGAGACTACATGACATACACAGTCACAAGACTAAACAGATGGTACTCGAACTGAAATGGAGTTTCATTTATGTTTGCTAAAAACATCCGAGAATGAAATTAACCAACACCAAGTAAGAATTAACGAGTCTTTCCCGTCCCCAAAAATTGATCATCTTCAACCACTGAATCCGGAACTATTTCTTCGTCGCTTTTATATAACGTCGGGATTAATGTCTTCAACATACACTTGACGATTAGATTAGGATTGCGTAATATGGCATCACCGAACTTCCCTATATCCCTTATTTTCCCTCCAGGTATTATCAGGCTTTCAGGTTTCACCAATTGGTCATCTTCATCCTCTGAATCCGGAACGATAATTTCCTGCAACTTTTCTTCAAATTTTGGATGCTCACCATCCTCTGAATCTGGGATAATTACCTCATCAACTGCCTTTTCTGAATTTGTGTACTCCAATTTTTTTTTCTTCTCTAATTTTGCAACTGGTAACTCTTCATAATCTGATTCCGGAATGATACTTTGGAATAACTCTTCATTACAATCTGGTATTAGCAAGTTTTCTTTGTCTTCTACTCCATAATTTTGGTCATCCATGGAAAAATTAAGACTCATATAATTAAGTGATACTCAACTTAGTTTTTTGTGGAAACAAATATTGGGGAAAAGAATTGATAATTGTTGAAAGGGAATTCTGGTCATCCATTGAAACATAAAAGGATTTTTTTATACATTGAAAATGAAAATTGTCTTATTAAAAACAAATTTATGGAAAATTGCAAAACGTCGTGTATAAGGGAATTTTTATCAAGTGCTAAAACGTCATATATTGAATTATGGAGGGAGTATCATTTCTTTTACGAATGTCCCTTTATTGGGTCTGTTATCCAAGACATGAACATTATTAGCTTCAACAATTTTTTGTCAAGTTATGATAATATTGCAAGTCAAAGTTTTCTAATGAAACTTAATTATCTCAAAGACTTAATTCCAAAAGATGATTTTATTAAGATTATTTTTATTTGGTGGAATGTATGGTTTTATATAAATGACATTATCTTTAATAATGTTCATATTAATATCAGCAAACTTATTACTTTATGTAATAATAGCACTAAGACCTAGAATCAAACTAGACATAAGGATCTCTACAATCCCGAGAAAGACGAGTCAGCAAGAAAAACTTCTAGTAAGAAAGAAATATGGTGGGAGAAACCTAGAAACGGTTTTCTAAAGCTAAATTTTGACGGATCGAGAATAGAAGACAACAAAGCTACTTTAGGATATTCTATAAGATATCAAAATGGTAAAGTCGTTTTGTTAGGAGCAAAAAAGTTTGGGTCTAATTGTAACATCCGTAAATTTTATGAACGATTTTAAAAGTAATTTAATAATTTAATTAAGATTAATTGTGTTTAAATCATAATTTTGGGTAAAATATATATTTTAAGCACAATATTTATAAATATAATATTATGGTCCGTCTTGAGTGTTTAGTAGCCTTAAGACGTATTTTAAACCATTTCCAACTCAAGTTGTTTTGGGCCTAGACTTGTTTAAGGACCCATATTCCACCATTTTCCACTCAAAACCCTCACAAACCCTCCTTTTCCCTCTTATTTCTCAGCAAACCCCATTAAAAGCACAACACCATTGTTGCTTCCTTCACCTTTAACCTTCAAACTTTCATAACTCCTTCGAACCAAATAAGTCGATTTTCACGCCATTCTTCTCCTTTTATCGTTCCTCATCTTTGTAAGTAAGAAACACGACATTTTCCTCCCCCTTTGGCAAAATTTCGAAACCCTAACCCTTATTTATGGGTGAATTCTTCAATTAATTCTTCTTATTTTGTGTTTAGGTGAAGACTTAGACGACCCGGAGGCGGATATCTAAGTGGTTGACGACTCATTGGACGAGTGAAGAACTTATAAGGTAACGGTAATAGTTTACTCTACATTACACTTGAATTTTGGTGTTTAAGTGCATAAAATGTGTTTTTTACATGTTAAAGTTGGTTAATTTACATACTTGGTTACATATCTTACTTTGTTCATGATTCATGATGTTCCTCTTATGTGGATTATGGACAATTGGGTTAGTTTTATGTTTAGTTTGATCAAATTTTCGTCTTTTTCATGTTTATTGTTTGTTGTGTATAAATTCATGAATTGATGATGGATTTCTTGTGAAATTGGAGTATAACGAATGTTGGGTTGCCTTACATGCTGATTATAAACTTCATACATGTTTCCATCTCATGAGCATGCTAGAATTCTAAGTCGAAATCATGGTGTATGAATTATATGCTAAAATTTATGTTCAGGTGTCCCCGCCGGCTGAGAACATTCTGTTTCATTTTGTTGAAATTCTGTGATGAGTGTTTCCCAGCCGGTGGACCGGCTGCCGGTGCCACTGACCGGCTGAGAGCACCTATAACTTAGATGTCAAATTAATACTCCCTCCTATTCATTATATTCTTCCCCTTTCCTTTTATCACAAGAAATAAGAAAGTGGATTTGGACCACACAAAACACACTACCCACATGTAAATGAATTTGGACCACACAAATCAATCCAAAAAAAGAAAATAGGGAAGAAAACCCGAATAATCCGAAAAAGGAAATAGGGAACAATATAGTGAATAGGAGGGAGTATATTGGATGTGTCCCAGCCGGTGGGCCGGCTTCCGGTCCACAGACGGCTGGGAGGGTTCTAAATGTTGGATTTTATTTTGGTAATGTCAAGTGTTCCCAACCGGTGGGCCAGCTACCGGTCCACAGGCCGGCTGGGAAGTTTCTGTTGGTGTTTTGGATGTTGGGTGTTCTCTCAACCGGTGGGCCGGCTGCCGATCCACAGAAAGTCTAGGAAGACTCTAATATGATTTTATAAATTTTGGTTTGAGCTGAAGGCTGGGCCGGTTGGCCGGCAGCCGATGCCCTGGACCGGCTGGGAGCCTCTGTTTCTCTATTTCTTTTCTTATTCACATATATGTTTTATGAATTATGTAAGTATGAATTGTTTACCCTTTATTCACGAGTTGTCATATAAGGTTCATATATGAGCTATCTTATGTAAGTTTTGGGTTGAGTCGCATCCATAAGGATTTGTCATTTGATCTACCTCTATGCTTGACTTCTACCTTAGATCTTCCACCACTTTCGTAAGTTTAGCGATTTGGTGCTCGATTGATTATTGTTGAGTTTTGGGTGCGGACCTTATTACCGCATGTCGAATCGGAAAGGAGTTTACTTTTCGAGAGTCTGGATCGAGGTCTTAGGCTATGACGTATGTTGTTAGTCGTCCTACCGGGAGTTGAGTTAATGTCTAAGTGTGTTCTAGAGTCTTGTATAGCGTTGTGTAGTGGACTATCTTTATCTAGGATTGCTTACTCGGTTATCTTTGTTTGTGTCTCGGAGATGCTTTAAAGTTAGCCTCTGAGTCGGACACTTTTTTATTCGGTTTTGTTTCACATTTCTATCTCCTTTAGCGTATACAATCTTATATGCATGTTTATTTAAGTTTCTTATTTCATAATCGATATACTTAATTTATTGAGTTCCTATTTATCTTATTCTTGATGTAATGTGGCTGGGAGAACCTTGAGTTACTCCCCACTGACTGTGGCGCTCATGTTTACATGAATGACAGGTTTGTGGATGCTTAGCTGGGGTTGGAAGACGTGTGGGCTAGCGAGTATCATACCTTGGACCTAGTTGTAGATTGCTAGACTTACCCACCGTANCTTAGCTGGGGTTGGAAGACGTGTGGGCTAGCGAGTATCATACCTTGGACCTAGTTGTAGATTGCTAGACTTACCCACCGTACTTTGTTTTATTCTAGGGACATCTTTTCCCCAAAAACTATTTATATTTACATTTCCGTACTTTTACTTCCGTTTGTTTACATTTAGAACCCGCGCTTCCTTTAAAACACCGTTTATGCTAAAAAGTTTTACAAACCTCGTACTTTTCCGTTACGTTATCATTTGTTTATGTTACGTTTATTGCGGGGGTTCACAGTTGGTATCAGAGCATTGATGCTCCTGGCGCACACATGTACTCCCCAACCTTTAAACATTACATGACCTTAAAATAATGAATGAGAGTGGGGTAGAATTAAGGGCCTAAGTTGGTAGTCTATTTGTTTTTTGCTATTTGATAGGTTCCAACTTATTTGGTTTTGTGCAAGAAGATGGTGCGACTGACTAACGTAGAGAATAATATCATGCAGGCCCTCTCACAAATCCTTCAAAATAAACAAGGAGTGAATGCCAACAATCATGCCAATCCTGCTCCTCCTGCTCAACAAGGAAATCGACAAGGAAACTTTGTATGGATAACAAGTTAACTCTCAAGGAATAATGCTAGGACTTATGGAGGTGAGGTTAACCCGTTGTTGATTTCGGAGTTTTTCCGTGATATGGAGAAGAATTTCTCCCTCTATGAAGTTCAAGACCAAGATAAAATGAAGCTTGCCTCTCACTTTCTTGTGAAGGAGGTTGATAGATGGTGGACTTTAACCGGTCCTACCGCTACTTAAGGCCCTTACCTCGAATGTAGTCTCATCAAGACAATGGTGGAAACCCGTTTCTATCCCAAAGAGCTCAAGAAACAAAGGCTCAAAGAGTTTATGAATTTCAAGCAAGGAAAGTTGTCTGTCTAAGAGTATACCGATAAATTCAACGATCTTGCTCACTTTGCCTAAAAATTCGTGAAGGATGAAGAAGACCGAGTGTACTACAAAAACAAGCTCAACCCGAAGGTCGAAAGTATGGTGAGAAGGAACTCCATTTCCTTTGTGGAGGTCTATGATGACGCTATATGGGCCGAGAGTTCTTTGAAGGCTATTGAAGATGAAGCCAAGCCTCATGTTGCCCCTTAATCTTACCGCCCCAATGCTTATGGCAAGAGACCCTTTGTGCCTTCCTCTTCATCAAGCTATGCTAATAAGAAGAAATTCGTGCCAAGATCTCAAGTGACGAGTGGCCAAGCTCCTCAACCAAGCAACAACAACTTTGACAAGGCTAGGAAGTGTTTTCATTGCAAGCAAGCTTATCATCCCGGAGTTGGATGCTTTCGAAGACCCTTGGTGTGCTACAATTGCAAGAAGCTCGGGCATCATGCCATTGAGTGCTCCGAGAAGAAGGATGCTCCTAAACGAAGTGCTAAGCCTAGAGATACCATCTTCGTCATGAGTTGTGCCGAGGCCGCCGCTCATCCCGATATCATTACGGGTATGTTCTAAATATGTGATCACCCTTGTCTCACTTTATTTGATACCGGCGCATCTTTGTCATTCTTATCCTCCAAATTTTCGGAAAAGCTATCCATTGATCCTACTCCTAGTGAGGATACTTCTATATCCTTGCCATCCAGAGAAATTGTCTCTTGTTCCCTCTCCTACTCCAATGTCCCAATTTCTATTACGGGACTTTCTTTCCAGCTAATCTTCTCTGTTTTTCCCGTGAGGAATTCGATGTGATCCTTGCTATGGATTGGTTGTCCATGTAACATGCTAGGTTTGAATGTAGAGACCAAAATATTTGTCTCAAGAGTCCATTAGGTGTCCGTGTTACCTATAAGGGAACCCGATCCCAAATGGGTGTGAAATTGATTTCCGCATTGAAGTTGGTGAATATGATAAGGAAGGGTTGCCAAGCCTACTTGTGTGTGATAACCTCTACATATACTACTTTGTCTAAGCTTGAAGAAGTGCCCGTGGTTCGTGAATTTCCTGATGTGTTCCCCGATGAGTTGCCCGGAATTCCTTCCGAGCGTGATGTGGAATTCTCTATCGACTTTGTACCCGGAACAAGACCAATTGCGAAAGCCCCTTATCATATGGCATCGACCGAGTTGAAGGAGTTGAGATTGCAACTTGATGACATGATTGAGAAGGGATTTATTTGACCTAGTGCCTCTCCATGAGGTTCTCCTGTGCTCTTTGTGAAGAAGAAGGATGGATCCATGAGACTTTGCATTGACTACCGTGAACTCAACCGAGTTACCATCAAGAATAAGTACCCTCTACCAAGAATTGAAGACTTGTTTGANAGTTACCATCAAGAATAAGTACCCTCTACCAAGAATTGAAGACTTGTTTGATCAACTCAAAGGTGCTTCTACTTTCTCCAAGATCGACTTGAGATTCGGTTATCATCAAATCCCCGTTCGCGAGTCCGATATTCCTAAGACCGCCTTTAGCATGAGATATGGTCATTTCGAGTTTAAGGTGACGCCATTCGGATTGACCAATGCTCCCGTTATATTCAGACAAGTTTGTTGTGGTCTTCATTGATGATATTCTTGTGTATTCTAAGACCGAAGAAGACCATGCCAAGCATCTTCGTATCGTGTTAGGAGTTCTTCGCCTTCAAAAGTGGTTTGCCAAATTCTCTAAGTGTGAATTTTGGTTGTCCGAAGTGTCTTTCCTTGGCCGTGTGATATCCAAGGATGGTGTGATGGTAGATCCCGCGAAAATTAAAGTCGTAGTTATATGGAATAGCCCTACCGATGTTGGTGAGATTCGTAGTTTCTTGGGTTTAGCAGGTTATTCCCGTCGCTTTGTGAAGGACTTTTCCAAGCTTGCAAGACCAATGACACAACTATTGAAGAAGGAATCCAAGTTTGTGTGAACTGATGCTTGTGAAGATGTTTTCCAAGAGTTAAAAGAGAAAGTTGACTACCGCTCCCGTGTTGACCTTGCCCGAGGATATTGTGGACTTTGATGTGTATTTTGATGCTTCCAAGATGGGTTTAGGTTGTGTGCTCATGCAAAATAAAAGAGTGGTTGTCTATGCTTCGCGACAATTGAGAGTTCATGAAGTGAACTATCCTACTCATGATCTTGAGTTAGCCGCCGTGGTACATGCTTTGAAGATGTGGAGACACTACCTCTATGGAGTTCATTGTCGTATCTACACCGATCATAAGAGTTTGAAGTATATCCTCACCCAAAAGGAATTGAATATGAGACAAGTCGTTGGTTGGATTTGGTGAATGATTATGACGTAGAGTTTTTGTATCATGAAGGAAGAGCTAATGTGGTTGCCGATTCCCTTAGTAGGAAGATGACTCATTCTTTGAGTGTCATTCGAGTGCTTCCCGACCATCTTTGTGCCGAATTTCGTAGATTAAACATCCAAGTTGTGGAGAGTGGATTCGATTACCTAGGTGTTATGAGTGCCGAGCCCGTTATCTTCCGTGAGATCCTTGATGCCCTTGAAGATGATGCTACTTTCAAGAGTCTCCGAGCCAAGATCCTAGAAGATAAAGCTAAGGATTGCAAAATTGATGCTAATGGGTATCTTCGTTACCAAGGCCGCATGTATGTTCCGGATGCCTTTGACTTGAGGAAGAGTGTTCTTGATGAAGCTCATTTATCCCCTTATTCGATTCACCCTGGAGGAGACAAGATGTATAAGAATTTGAAGTTTCAACTTTGGTGGCCTAACATGAAGAATGACATTGTGTCATATGTTGGAAGATGTCTTACTTGTCAACGAGTGAAGATTGAGCATAAGAGACCCGGAGGACTGCTACAGCCGTTGTATGTGCCTTTGTGGAAATAGGAGTCCATTTTCATGGACTTTGTGATGGCCTTGCCCAAGACCGTTGGTGGGAAGGATGTCGTTTAGGTAGTTGTTGATAGGTTGACCAAGTGTGCTAGATTTATCCCTATCAAGGAGACTTGGAGTTTGGATCGCCTTGCTAGTGCTTATGTGGATGAGATTGTCTGTTATCATGGTGTCCCTAAGGAGATTGTTTCGGATCGTGACCCAAGGTTTTGTTCGAGATTTTGGAAAGCCCTTCAAGATGCTTTAGGAAGTAGATTGTTGATGAGTACTTCTTTTCATGCCGCTACCGATGGCCAATCTGAGAGCACCATTCAAACCCTTGAGGATTTGCTTCGTGCTTGTGCCTTAGATTTCCAAACTAGTTGGGAAAAGAGTTTGCCGCTAGTAGAGTTTTCCTATAACAACAGTTTCCATGCTTCAATCAAGATGGCTCCTTATGAAGCCCTTTATGGTAGGAAGTGCCGAGTCCTATTTATTGGGACCAATCAAGCGATGTTCGAGATCTAGGACCCGACAAGTTAGCTAAGACATCGATCAAGTGAAGCTAATCCGAGAAAGAATGAAAGCCGCCCAAGATCGCCAGAAGTCTTATACCGATGTTCGCCGAAGACCCTTGGAGTTCGAAGTCGGTGATAGAGTGTTTTTGAAAGTTTCACCAATGAAGGGTGTGAAGAGATTCAGAGTGAAGGGTAAGTTGAGTCCAAAGTACATTTGGCCCTTTGAGAACGTGAAGAGGATTGGTGTCTTGGCTTATAATTTGGACTTACTAAAGAGGTCGTCGCCAACCTATCAAAAATAAATACCCTAGGTACAATAAATTAATGTAGTATTTAGGGGTCGAATCCACATGGAGTACGGTGGTTATTAATTAGTTGCGATGGATTGAATTTTACCTTGGTCGGTCACAAATTATGTAGTTTGGTTTATTGGTTTATGCAATGGAAAATATAAATGCAAACAAATAAAGTAAAAGACATCTAGGGGGTCGGATCGTACATGCAAATTGATATTTAAATTAGTTATTAAACTAGTAGTCACAAATAACCATCTAGGCCTAAAGACACCCAGCTTTCACTATTAGCGTCGGCCTTAAGTAGGGTCCTAACAAGCTTTAACTATGAGTTAAGTCGATCTACTACAACAWGCTAGTTCTAATACGAATCCGTGCCTTTCGACTTATAGATTGTATAACAAGTTTAATCCTAGAATGTGATCAATAAACTAAGATTRACATTACAAAGCAAGCATGTGTAGAAATGATAAATGAACAACCAATATAACAACTTGTTTTATTTATCAATTATGCACGACTCCCCTAATCCCTAGACTAGGAAATCTAGCTACTCATGTGGAAATAACAAATGTAAATGCTAAATAGAAATGAAAATGCAAACATAATGCAATACTATAATGTAAATAACATAAATAAAATGGAAACTAAAAAGAATTACCGACTGAAAATGAAGAATATAAAGGAAATGAAGAACTTGGACTTGAAGAACAATAACTTGAATTGAATTGCAATTGTAAATGGAAAATGATAAATGAATGATTAAAATGTAACAATGAAATACTAATCTAAACTAATCTAAACTAAACTAAACTAAACTAACTCTAGAATTTTAGAGATAATATTAAGTAAAAATATGTGTAGGAAGTGATAGAGAGGTGTGTAAAATGCTTGGACGAGGCTTAGTATTTACAGGGAATTGAGCTTGAAACGGATGCATTTAGGGCCCTGCATCCCCGATCGGGGTCGTAGTGATTTAGTCCGGGCACCTTTAATCCTTGGAATTAATGTCAAGGAATCCTATGCTTAAGGTTTAATKCTCGTTTTAACACCCGGTTAATGACCTTTTGCCCTAACTTTTGTGATCTTGGAATCCTATGCCTCTTCATTCATTTTTGGACTTCAAACATTGGGCTTGACTTTACTTTACATTTCCTTATTGATCCATTAAATCTCCATGCAAAACTCCATACTTAGTTCAATTCATGCTCTTGACTTAGCCCTTGTAATCTAGCTTGCATACTTAGTGGAATTTAGCTCCTAAGAGCTTAATTACCTACAAAACATGTTAAGACAAACAAATGCAACTAGAAATACAATATTAGCTCAAAAACACTAAGATAAGTGCTAAATGACATAAAAACTAGAGCTAATATGAGGGGTCAAAGTATATAAATTAAGCATTTATCACTTACCCCCGAGTTTGGGCAAAGTTCATGACGTTTTTCACGTATCTCAGCTGAGGAAGTACATTAGCGACGCTAGCCATGTGTTGCAAGATGACATTCCCGAGCTTGAGCCGAGTTTGTCCTGTGAAGAAAGGCCAATTCGTATCTTCGATCGAAAAGACAAGAAGTTAAGGAGTAAAGTTGTGCCTTTGGTGAAGGTGTTGTGGAAGTGTGGAAATGTTGAAGAGGAGACTTGGGAACCGGAAGCCTCTATGCGGAGCAAGTACCTGAGTTTATTCGAATAGGTAATCTCCCTTGCCTCAAGTTTCGAGGACGAAACTTTTTAAAAGGAGGGAAGACTGTAACACCCGTAAATTTTATAAACGATTTTAAAAGTAATTTAATAATTTAATTAAGATTAATTGTGTTTAAATCATAATTTTGAGTAAAATATATATTTTAAGCATAATATTTATAAATATAATATTATGGTCCGTCTTGAGTGTTTAGTAGCCTTAAGACAAATTTTAAGTCATTTCCAACTCAAGTTGAGTTGTTTTGGGCCTAGACTTGTTTAAGGACCCATATTCCACCACTTTCCACTCAAAACCCTAACAAACCCTCCTTCTCCCTCTCATTTCCCAGCAAACCCCATTAAAAGAACAACACCATTGTTGCTCCCTTCACCTTCAACCTTCAAACTTTCATAACTCCTTCGTTTCTCAACCAAATAAGTCGATTTTCGCACCATTCTTCTCGTTTTATCGTTCCTCATCTTTGAAAGTAAGAAAGACGACATTTTCCTCCCCCTTTGGCAAAATTTCGAAACCCTAACCCTTATTTATGAGTGAATTCTTCAATTAATTCTTCTTATTTTGTGTTTAGGTGAAGACTTAGACGACCCGGAGATGAATAGCTACGTGGTTGACGACTCATTGGACGAGTGAAGAGCTTATAAGGTAAAGGTGATAGGTTACTCGACATTACACTTGAATTTTGGTGTTTAAGGGCATAAAATGTGTTGTTTACATGTTAAAGTTGGTTAATTTACATACTTGGTTACATATCTTACTTTGTTCAAGATTCATGATGTTCCTCTTATGTGAATTATGGACAATTAGGTTAGTTTTATGTTTAGTTTGATAAAAGTGTCATCTTTTTCATGTTTATTGTTTGTTGTGTATAAATTCATGAATTGGTGATGGATTTCTTGTGAAATTGGAGTATAACAAATGTTTGGTTGCCTTACATGCTAATTATACACTTCATACGTGTTTTCGTCTCATGAGCATGCTAGAATTCTAAGTCGAAATCATGTTGTATGAATTCTGTGCTGAAATTCGTGTTCAGGTGTCCCCAGCCGGTCCCCGGTAGACCAGCTGCTGGTGCCCTGGACCGGCTGGAAACATTCTGTTTCATTTTGTTAAAATTCTGTGATGAGTGTTTCCCAGCCGGTGGACCGGCTGGGAGCACCTGTAACTTAGATGTCAAATTAATATGTTGGATGTGTCCCAGCCAATGGGCCAGCTGCCGGTCCACAGGACGGCTGGTAGGGTTCTGAATGTTGGATTTTATTTTGGTAATGTCAAGTGTTCCCAGTCGGTGGGCCGGCTGCCGGTCCACAGGCCGGGTGGGAAGTTTCCATTTTAATTTTGGTGTTTTGGATATCGGGTGTTCTCCCAGCCGGTGGGCCGGCTGCCGGTCCACAGACCGGCTGGGAGGACTATGATATGATTTTATAAATTTTGGTTTGAGCTGAAGGCTGGGCCGGTTGGCCGGCAGCCGGTGCCATGGATCGGCTGGGAGCCTCTGTTTCTCTATTGCTTTTCTTATTCACTTATTTGTTTTATGAATGATGTAAGTATGAATTGTTTACGCTTTATTCACGAGTTGTCATATAAGGTTCATTGAAGGTTTCATATACTGGATATGGACAT
>VHZZ01007712.1:43521-54836 GCA_009801015.1 Silene noctiflora
TGTTTCGGGATTTGAATCATTTAGCTTGTTAGCTTATTTGAGATTTGCAATTGATGGGATGATTTCTTGCTTGAGGACAAGCAAGGGCTTAGCTTGGGGGAGTTTGGTAAGTGCTTATTTTACACATTTTAAACCCTTAGATTAGCTCCACTTTTCATGTCATTTAGCACTTATCATAGTGTTTTTGAGCTAATATTGTTATTCTAGTTGGATTTACTTGTTTCAACATGTTTTGTAGGTATTTGAGCTTCTAGGAGCTAAAATATACTAATTATGCAAGGCTAGAGTACAAGGCTAAGTAAAGAAGCAAGTGTTGGACCAAGTGTTGCATGTTGCATGGGTTTTGCATGGAAATAGTGTTGGATCAAAGAATAAAAATGCAAGATGAAGTCAAATGCAAGTCAAGCCCAAGAATTCAAGTCCAAAATATGGTGGAGAACTTAGGATTCTTATATGCTTAAGATGCTAGGGTTGAAGGTCTTAAACCGGGTGATTAATCGTCCATCAATGCATCAACATTGGATTCCATGGCATTTATATGTGAAATTAAGCAGATCGGACTAGAATACGACGACCCCGATCGGGGTTGGCGCCCCCAATCGGGGCCATAGGTCCCTAGCTCAAACCGTTTCAAGACGAGTTTCCTATAAATAGAAGACATCGTCCACACCTCTAGAATTCATTCTACATCTCTACATACACATTTCTTACATAAAATTCTCTCTAAAAATAATAGTAGTTAGTTTAGTTTAGATTAGTTTAGATTAGTATTTCTTTATTGTTACAAACATTTCCATTATCAAGTTCAAGTTATTCAAAGTTACATTTCAAGTTATTTCATATCGCATTGTTCCTCAATTTTATTTCCATTTCCATTTCAAGGTAAATCTATTCTTAATTCCATTATGTTTATTATTTCAATTGTCATTAGTTTAGTTCGCATTTATATTATGAAAGAGTAGTTCATCTTGTCTAGGGAATGAAGGGAGCTATGCATTAGTAATCATCCTAATATGTTAGAATAATATGTTTTAATATTGCATATTTGCTTCTACACATGCATGCTTTGTAATGCTAATCTTAGTTTATTGATCACATCCTAGGATTAAACTTGTTATACAATCTATAAGTCGAAAGGCACGGATTCGTATTAGAACTAGCATGTTGTAGTAGATCGACTTAACTCATAGTGAAAGCTTGTTAGGACCCGATCTAAGTCTTGATACTAATATTGAAAGCTGGGTATCTCTAGGGTTAGGCATTTACCTTTATTTGTATCTTTAGCCTAATATGTTATATCTTGATATGCATGTGTGACCCCGCTTCTCTAGACATTCCTTTATTTTTATTGCTTTTGCACTTTAGTTTGTAAATCTAAATCAAATCAATTAACAATCATTTCTACCTAGGTAAAATTCACCCCGTAGCAACTAATTAACAACCACCGTACTCCCTGTGGATTCGACCCTTAAATACTACATTAATTTGTTGTACCGCTAGGGAATTTATTTTTGATAGGTTGGCGACGACCTTGTCAATAAGGCACATAATACTATCACAATACATCCTACACTATTATACAATACAAAACCCCTTATTATTATCCACTAATTATCCATATTACACATATTAATTACTAATTAATTACCCATAACGAAACCCCCAAACGTTAGGGTTCTAAAACACTAGAAAATGATGGATCTTACTTACTTAGATGAAAGGAAGGAAGGTAAGGTGAAAAATCCTCTAAAGCAAGCTTGAATCCCATGGAGATGGTATTTGAGAGGTTTTAGAGAGGAGGAAGAGAGTTTAGAGAGATAGGGAAGAAGATAGAAATGAATTAGGTTTAGGTGTTGAAATTAGGATTTATCGGGTACTGCACAGTGTCACTGGTCGAGTGACTCGGTCCACTCGGCCGAGTGCCACTCACTGGGTCGAGTGCTACTGTACTCGGCCGAGTGACTCTCACTCGGTCCACTGCAGAATCACTAGGTCTAGTTTAAGTTCTATTTAGTCTAGTGTAAGACTATATTTTACTCTAGTGGTTCCTTATCAAGTCCGATGGCCCTCTGACGCATCTCAAGGTTCTCGTACGGATCCTAAATATTCGGGTATTTCACTATGCCTCTCCAAATCTCAGTGTAACCAAACGATAATTGAAAAACTCTCCATATAAACCTCTCTTAAACGACAAACCTTTATTGTCTCCAAATCTCAGTGTAACCAAACGAAAATTAAACCTCTCTTAAACGACAAACCTTTATTGTTCCCTACTGTGGAAGACTTCCATACTCATTTAAGTTCAATCAATTCTGATTCTTCAGCTTCAATGTTTATGAACTCGTAAATTGTACGCACATGAAGAATACGAGCTATTATGAAAGGAATTTGAGCTGCTATGAAAAGAATACGAGCTTAAACTTAATTATAATGTATTTTAAAAAATACGAGCTACATACTATAAAAAGAATACGAACTTAAACTTTCAAGAATACAGGGAGATGTAAATTTTAATTGTCTTTGCAAAGCCATTGATACTGAGTTAAATGTTTCATTTTCCATTGAATTTCCATGCTCCTTTGATGTTATGTTTCATTAATGATGATACATTTGATGTTTCATCCGCCATCGAAACTTCGTCCACTATTGATGGTAAAAGTTATTTAATTTTTATTGATTCTAATTGAAGAAGGATAAATATAATAGTTGGTAGAATAATTTAAGGGGAGAAGATGATTAATTAAGTGCATAATGAAGGACGATAAAGTTCAGTTAGAAAGATATAGAAGCAGTTAGAGAGAGAAGGGGGATGAATTGAATTACATTAGTTTTGTTTTACTTTCGTCTTAGGCTTTAACAAAAGTAATTGAGAAAGACAAAAATGACCTAGGATGTATAATAGCATTGTACATCCGGATGTATAGTCTATGAGACGTGCTTATTCGCGGGATGAAGTATTAAAGTGATCTACATATGAATGTAAATTGTTGGAACTTAAAATAGCAAGGTTTCTAGTTGAGTTACTCACTGGCGATTCCAAGATTTTGGTAGAAGGGGTGCAGATTTTAATACGATTTTTTATCGTTATAATATACTACGTTAGTTTATATTTAACGATTATAAATATTACTTTTTTCAAAACAGGAAAACACAAAAATTGAAAAAATATTATTCTTATTCCAAAACGATAAAAACGAGGGTTGTTTACGTATATTAAAACGTATCCGAGTAGTTGAATCCCTGGCTAATGAGAAGAAGAAGATGAAACTCTAACTGTCGCACCACCTATGTTCTGATGATTCGTATCATATCTGGCATGAATAATTTTTTTTTTAGTAATTAGAGGGGGTGCGGTTGAACCCCCTTGCACCCCCTAGAATCGTCTCTGAAGGTACCCACTGTAGTAATACACTGTACTATCTAGACTTGTCAAAACCCGTCCGATCCGATTTTCTAGGGTTAGGGACACATAAATTTTGACCCGCTATTTTAGGGTTAAAACCTGACCTCTCGTTCAACCCGATGGGTAAAAGAAAGAGAAACTCCTATCGTTCCTTATTCATTAATGTTGTTATTGAATTAAACTTAATTGCGTGTATTAGGTTGTTTAATAGTTAGGTTATTTGATTTATCGCGTTTCGAGTCAAATAATATTTACAAGGGAATTGGGAAATCGTTCCCACGATAGTTTGCTCAAGAGTTAATTGAAAGTTGTTAGTCTATGATCAATTTAATAATCAGTTATGGAAATTCTTACCCGAGACCGTTTAAACCATCTAAGTTCATTATTCATTATTATTCTCTAAATTTTTTATTCAGTTTCTAGTTTAGTTACTCAGCCTTTAAAACCCCTCCTTTATTTGTTACTTATTTTCTACATTTTAATTCACATAAATTACTACGCTTTCCCTGCGGATTCGACACCCTACTTACCTCTACTATATAGTTTAAGGTAATAGGACTTTATTATTTATCTTTGGGAGAATACGACTTCGGTTTACCAAATTTTGGCGCTGTTGCCGGGGAACTAGTCTTTTACGACGGACTAGTTTCTATTCATCATTTTATTATTCATTGAATAAATTGTAATTTGGGGAAAATACTCTAGAACCCTAATTTACTCTTTTGCTTAGAAAATTATGAGGAACTAATCCTCCTTTCTCGATTCAAGGTACTTTGAAGCTACTTGTTAATTAATTGTGAGACCGTCTTAATCCTTTACTTTATACTTGAGTATTATTTATTCTTCGTTCATAATTTATTATTGTTGTATGTGGAATTAATTTCGCCAATTGATTATTTCATCCTTAAATCTATTGCAATTCTATATGTTTGAATCCGTGATTGTTCAATTCATAAGATAAAGTTGCAACCTTTAATCCAATTATTTGTATGTGTTTCATCGTAATTGGGTAGAAGGGGGAATAAATATATAATTCGAACCGATAACCGCGTGTGTTAAAGGTCATTATTTCCATTGATTGTTCTATTCGTTCATGCTGTTAGTGAATTAAATCTAGGCGCTTGGATTAAATTGTTCATTAATTAGGTTGCTTAGTCTTGCGTTTCGAACTGAGTAATAGTATCTAAGGAGCATTTAAAACTATTGTTTTACAATGAGATACTGAAGGGATAAATTGGGATTAGTGGTCATGATCAATTGTTAACTAGTTAGCGGATAAACCTTGACTCGGGACTTTCAACCATCTGAAATCATCTTAATTATTTATTGCTTTGTCTTATTAGTTCATTAATCATAATCAATCGAACCAAACCCCCCTTCTCTTGTTATTTGTACTCTATATTATTACACAATTATTTACAACGCCTTCCCAGTGGATTCGACACCCGACTTACCTCTACTATATAATTTAAGGTAATAGGACTTTATTATTTATCTTTGGGAGCATACGACTTCGACTCACCAATATGGTTACATGCTCGTGTATTTTATCTCCGTTTCAATATGGTGACATAAGTTATTATTGGTCTCCGCTTGGAAGAGTGATTTGTCTTCGGTATGGTCCTTTTTTTTATAGGATGGTGCTCATTTATGAACGAGTTTTACTCTTTCGTTGACGTAAATGACTATTATACCCTTCTCATTTCATCAACCTCATTTTTCATTTATTTCAATTTAATTAATTATCTCCGTTTACTCCGCTCCAACTACCTCTAGTCCATTACCCAATCACCACCCTCCCCCCACCGCCCCCTCCCTGCCTCACCCTACACGTCAGTTCCTTGTCCTACGGCACCGCCGAACAGTTCTGCCGGTCAAATTCACCCTCCAAACCATCCTCTTAGATCAGCTTCCCTATACCCACCCCTCCCCTGACACCACCAAATCACCCCTGGATCAGAAGCGCTACCCAGACTCCATGACCTCAAAGCCACCTGCCCCACCCCGACCTCGGAAGCGCGCGCCTCCACCACTATGTCGCCCCTAATTCATCGTCTCTTTGCTCGCCGACAACAACCCTTCTCCCTCACATCCCTGAACGCCGACCGTTACACGCCACTCCGACCTACGCTGCCTCTCTTACCACCCAGCCACCATTTTCCTATGTTCCTAAATTTTATTAACCCTAATTTTCAGAAGCCCAAATTTCATCAACTCTAAATTAATTACAAAGCGTCTTGCTTGAGATGGACACTATCCGTCACAAGCTGAAGACGGATAATGTCCTTCTCACAATAAGGCAAGTGGGAGGGTAAGTGGGGGAGAAATGGAGCATCCAATGGATAGTGTCACTTGAATATTGTGAGAGAAGCACTCTTCAGCTTGTGACAGATAGTGCCCGACTGCCCGTCTTGAATGAGAATTTGTGAATTAATTAAATCTCCTTAATTTCATCAACTCTAAATTATATATAGGAGATTTTTCGACTTCTCAGTTCGGTTTTTGGTTCTTATACTCGTTTTCCCTTGGTGTTCATGGTATATATTTAACAGCCTTACAGGTGTGTGAGAGACATTCATTTTCTTACTGATTTGAGAATTTGTGCTATACCAATCGTATTTGTGTTACCCATGCATTTTTCCTTTTTTGATACGGAGCATTTTGTATTACTTTCGTTATCCCTTTTTTTGAACGTCGCTTATTATTCACGGAGCATGAAGGAAGTATTAAAATGAGCGATATATGGACATTAATAAGTGGAACTTAGAAGAGCACGGTGTCTAGGTTAGGTAACCACTGTAGTAATACACTGTACTATCCCTAACTGCCATTTCAACCCTATCCAACCGGCCTGAACCAGGGTAACCCTTGCTACTAAAACTGTCTTGCGTCATGGAGCCCCTTTGCGAATCTGTTGATCTATGAACCGCGTACTTCTTTTTTGAACTTATTGACCGGTCATATTGAAGTCTCTGTTTAGGGGCACTGCGTGACCTCACCTTAGCCATAGACGATTGGGTGTATGCCATATAGCTAGGAGAGTCCGAGTAGCCACTAAGGAAGCTTCTAGACCCATCACTCTTCGTACCACCTTGCGAGGTTGCCGATTTGAGATCATCAATCTCGGTTGTATGGTGGGTCGTGGAGCCTCTAGAGGTGGTGTTGGTTTGGCTGACTTGATCGGAGGCTAGTAAACCAGAGTGAGAAAAGTCAAATAAGGTTCGCCTTCTAGATTCCAATAACTGAGGTCTCCCTCTGTCCGTCTCAAGTATTCGGTCAGCTTGACCTTCGTCCATCTTGCGTGATCGGGTGGAAGAGGTACTCCTTGGAATGAACCCTGGCTCATCCATCCGAGAGCCTAACCGCAATGAGCCAAAGTTGATTGTACTTGCCTGGCTGCTTGATCTGGAACCGTTTCTCTTACATAAGGAAAGCGGATCAATTAGAATCAAGTATACTAGCTAGCACAAATCACACAAAAATAGAGATTATTTCAGTAATAATACAAGAGAAATTGTATCTACCTTGATGTTGGGTGAATGATCCTGCTTTGCACTTTTAGCACGGACAAATTGCTCGAATTTCTCCGGCGTTTGAGGCCCCTGAAAATTAGTATTAGTGTCCATGAGAATATGAGATCAGTCTTCCTCCTACCAATAATTACGGTCTACGAGTAGTTATGGGTGCGAATTCCGACATTTATTTAAGCTACAAAATTTGAAATTTTTTTTTTTTCCATAAAATGAATCATTACATCTCACATCTGACACCAGCGACCAAGTCCGAGTAATATAACAGAATAACAGGAATCATTTTAACAGCAGAACTTTGTATCATATTTTAGGAAGAGATAATGGCATATGATATGAATACTTACTAGTTGATGAAGTTGGCAAGACTTAGAGCTCGAAAGAGGAGAGTCGGGAAAGTAGGCCCGAACTGATCTAGCTCGTGCCTGTGCTCGCAGCATTGCTTGCATACAACGCATCGTTTCAGCTGTTTTTCTTCTCATAATGTGGCCCCTTACCAGGGCCTGTAGTTTCACCAGTCCTTTCAATGCTCGCAATGCCCTCCTTGCCTGCTCAACACCACAATTGGAACTTGCTGTTAATGCCTTTAACCCCACTATCTCTAGTTTAAAGAATACTTTATACAATCTAATGTGCCGGTATGATACAGCACAAGACAACACAACACGTCATACTGCAGCCTAAAAGTTATCTAACAAAGCCATACTCGACAATCCGACACCCATTCACGTATAACACTTGTAGCCAAATCAGAGTAATTTAGAATGGCCATCAAACTGTCTATACAAAATGTTATGCTATGTCACTCACTTGTTGCGAACTTCTATAGACGGATTACGGTAGGGAACGAGTTAACAACTAACAACGGGACGTCAAGGTCGTACCGTAAGCATATAATTTTGGCGTAAAACTAGGCATTATTTGGAGTCCTTTCTTCACTGTTTGACTGAAAAGATGAATTGTTCAAGAACAGATCAAAATCAGCTGATATAGACCTAGCAGTAAAGAAAAGTCAAGGCACTGTACGGGGTTACACTGCTAGATTCTCTGATCTAAACAAAGTAAACATCATATCTTTCTTATCTCAGTAAGACTTGTCACTGCCACTCTTTAAATGACTTCCTTTTTTCAACCACGATAATTAAATTACCGTGTAGAACCGTCTTATAGTGTAAAACGATTATGTTTATACGCTGTTTATAAAGATCTTTTAGTCTTACAAGAGATCATTGTCTAAATATAATCAGTAATTATAAAATGAGACGTTAGTGTTTATACAACGATCTCAATCTTTTTGTTTGGGACTTATCATGACTCACCCCTTTCCGAATTCAAGTCCTGACCCGCCACTATTTAAGACCATCTATTCTAGTGTAGTCAATAAAGATTAACAAAATGGTGGGAATATAAAGACATTGAAGAGTGTACATGAGCAGACCAAATCAAAGGGTACACAATTTATTGACACCATAAACTTTGAAAGCCACAAGTCACACTCATACAACAAGTTTTGATAGCGAACATTTTCTTTAAATGTCCTAAACTCCTAACAATATAGCTGTAAAGTGGGGATCATATCCCTTTAGCCTCTGAAACAGAACCTTTCTGATTAAGCTTCTTCCAAAATATAGTATGTAATTGGGTTGAGGTCGAACTAATTACTAAAAAGGATACTCGTAACATGTAAAATAATAGTTTTGATTTTGCATGAAAATCATAAACGTCTCAAATCAAATCATTTGTTACAAATAATTTGTATTCTTTGGCTAAACGATTCAAAATAAAGTCCGGATCAAAATGATGTCGATAACGCCGACCCCATACTTAAAATTAGTTTAATCCTAATCTGGTTTTGTTAATTTCTTTATGACAGTGCCGTGTTTGGTAGCCTAAACGTCCAAATTTGTTTGGTATCAAGGAATTAAAGAAAGAAACACATAACGACATTTGACAACAGCTCATTCTCTTTCTTTATTTAGATTAAATGCAAAATAAGTGACAATCTACCTAGAAAGACAACAATGCATGGTACAATATACAGAATATAAACTAAAAACAGTATACGACGTCGTTTACAATGGGAAGTGTAAAATTGAAGCTTCCATTCGCGGAAACTCTGCTAGATTCCCTTGATCTAATCACCTTTTTATCATAATCCCATATACGGAAAATATAGTGATTAATTATTATTGTGTAAATCGGTGGTACAGTATCATACATTGATACCGTCCTTTTATTTATTAAAACGATCTTAATTTTATAAACTTGTCGTTTGTAAACGCAATTATACCTTGAATAAATTACCATCTTAAATACTTCTGCATATGTAGGATACAAATTTGTTATTTTCTAGGCAATCTACTTTTTTATCTAATCTATCTATTTAACCCGTTTGTTAAAAAAAATTAGTGATACGAAAAGAAAGGATACTCATGATCAACACCAAAAATACGAGCATTACTACGAAAAACTAACCAAATAGCCACGAAAGCGGGATTGAATAAGAAGAGCAGCCCAAAGTTGACCATTATACACACGCGTTGAAACAGTCGGTTCACAACACTGTCCACTATGCATAACTCTAACAGCATCAGCTGCGAATACGGGGAGCTCGTCGGCGTAATCCTGTCCATGAGCTGCGGTTTGACCGTAGCTGTGAGACCGAGGGCGGGAAATGGAGGAGGATTTTTCGCGGTAAGACTTGACGAAGTTCCACTTATTACGTTTGTCCTTGGGAGGTTTGGTAGACGGTTTTTGGTTTGGATTTGGGTTTGGGTTTGGATTTGAGTCGGGCCGTTTTAGGCCGAGAAGGGTACGGAACCACCTTGATGCTTTACCCATTTGTTGGCGGGCATTTGTTTCGGAAAACGGAGAGAAATGAAGAAAGAGAGGGTCGGGGTTTTAATGAAGCGGGGGGGTTTATAAATGTTGAGAAGAAAGGTACGGTTGAAAACATAAACATAAATGTATGAATAACGTCATTTTGTTATGAGTTGTACTTGTACTTAAATCCAATTCCTTCAACTCATCTTCTTTATTAATGATTTTCAACCCCAACCCCCTCCTTGTGCTATGAGCCTTCTCCACTCTCCTCCTATAGCGTAACATTTACGGTTTCTTTTGGTCTTTTGATGCTCAAATGTAAGGGGAAAAAAAAGGGTTGTAAATAAGAGTGGTGCATGACGTGTATCCGTGTATAGAGAAAAAGGATTACGCATCTGAGGTAGTACCTCAAACTTTTTAATTTTTGAGCATATACACATTGTTTCTGAGCATATTAGTATTTTCAAATATAGTTTTTGAGTAATATTATGTTATTTTTTTAGTTTAATGTTTTAAATAAATGTACTCAAAAACTTAATACTACAAACTCATGATATTTAAAATAAAACTCAAAAACTTTAATATAAAACTCAGAAAATAGATATTAAGAGGTACTACCTCAGATGTATAATCCATGAACTGTCGTGTATAGACTATAGATCTCCTAAAACACGACCAGACTCATAAACCCGACCCAATCTGATCCGATTTTTATAGGGTCAATGATCCGTAATCTTGATCTATGACCGAAAGTGACCCAAACTTGAAATCACCCGTTATTTTAGACTCAAAACCCAGCCCGATCCTTTGATCTGATGGGTCAAAGATAGATCAAGAATATTAATAAAATATTAATATTTTTATATTATATTTAAAATAATAAATATAAAAATAATTTTTTTAATTAAAAAATTAATTCAAATATCAATTATATAACTTTTATATCATTAAATAATAAAATAATTTTATATTTATAAATGTCTTAATATAACTACGATAAATAATATGATTATTTAATGTGAATAATCCAAACTATGGGGGTCCTTCCTATATTAATCCAAGCTATGATTTAACCTACTATAATCCTCACTATAACACTATCTTTCCTTATTGAACTCGACTCACAGGCTACCTGTTAAACAGGTAACCCTTGTTTAAATGAAACTTTGACTCTTCCCTTTCTTATTTCGTCTTCTTAGTCAGACAGAAACACCACACCCAATTTAACAATCTTCTTCAACACATTTCCCTTTCTTAACCTAAATTATCGCGACTTTCATCATCAATCTTTMAATCTTTGCTATCTTCAACAGAATTTGGACCGCCTAAATGACAACTGTAAGTTTATTCTCTCATCAAAACATTGTTAATTTTTTGTATTTTTTTATCCACTTAATTTCATTAATCTGGCAGTAATTTGTGTTTATTTAGCTTTAAACCCTAATTTGATTGATTTATTAGTTATAATTTCAATAATTTGTGTTTATTTATTGTTTTTGGTCATTGTTTATGGTCTTTGTCTTCCCCATTTGATGGATTAATTGTTTATGGTGATTTCG
>VHZZ01007715.1:12358-22602 GCA_009801015.1 Silene noctiflora
ACCAGTTGACTTTATAGAAGAATCATCCCTTGCGTATTCTTATATTGAGCTTATAATGACGATATTTAAATCACCATCGTGATCGCACTATTGTTTAGGACACTCACTCCAACATGAATGATCATTGTAAACCACTTTTATTTACTTAGGCCTGGATCTACTCGTACTTTCCCAGCTTTGCGCTTACGAGGGCGGCTGACGTGCCTAGGGAGTACCCTGTTATGAGGGACTGGATCATCTATAGACAGAAGAGCCATCGTTACTCCTACGACACCTGCAAGAGGGGTGTCAACGCTTTCTAGCTTGATGTCGTAAGCATTCCTTCTATTCTTTGTGTGCTACTTATTTTCATTTTGATTTCGGCTACTTGACCCTTGAAATGTGACTTTAGTGGGTGTCGAGGCTTTGGGAGGACTACACTGGGGTGCCACCTTTTGTGGCCGAGGTACTTAGACCTAGGAGCTCTAGTAGAGTCTTCCTTCTGAGGCCCTTGGGGCCCATCTGGTACTTGGACGAGCGTTTGGCTAGGCAGTGTCCCCATGACACCTTTAACGTTCCCGTTGATCCACCACGGATGATGTTTAGGGAGCCTACCGAGGTGGAGAGGACGACCGACCTTGCTGTAGCTGCTAGCGACACTCTCCTTCTTCCTGAGTTGGAGTACTCAGAGTTTGTTCTGAGGAGATTGGCGCACTGGCCGATCGTGGTAAGAATTCTTCCCGTTTGTTTAGAATATGATTCTTCTTTCGAAAGGAAAATGTATTGATGAAATTTGTATTATAACAGGAGATCTACACTGTTGGCGCCGAGCCCCCAGCTTCTCCCGAAACTTTTGAGTACGTGAGGCCTGCTAGAGTGACGGTGTCGATAGAGGTCCCTTCTTTTCCCGAGTCACTGACTGATGCTGGCCTCGATGAGTGGCATCACGTGGTGAGGAGGGTGAGTTATTTATCCATACTGTTTCTTTATCTTTTATCTTTAGCATGTATGAACATGAAATGTTTTTTGAAAATGCAGGTGGCGCCGTCGAGGCACGTGAAGCTGTGCAGGATGGCCAACCGACTACGAGCAACAACCCTCGAGGTACTTGAGGGTCGTACTGGAGGAGGGGTAGGAACCTTTCCTTGTTTTCGTAAAAATTTGAATTTCTTTAGAAGTTTCCTTTGCATTTTGATGATTTATTCTTTTTGTTTTGCAGCGGGAGCGTGAGCTGGAGCTCGAGCTGGAGCGGTCGCATGAGAAGATGGCTCGCTTGGAGAGGGATCTCGAGGTTTGTGATGCTGACGTTGCGATACTTGAGGCGATAGTCGAGGATCTTAGGAGGCATATGGCTTGAGTAGTGTAGCGATCAACTTTCTTTTTGTACTTTTTTGAATTTTGTTTTTGTTATCGAGCATGAGCTCGAGTCTTGTATATGTTTTGCACATTTGGTATGTGTATATATGGGCCTGCGTGCTTTTGCTGTTGTTGGATGTATATACGGATTTTGTTCCTGCAGGTTAGCTTGGAAACTAGTTTGGCATAGTGACCACTTACGTCGTCATGCCGCTGAAATTTACGCAGAAAAAAGCAACATAAAACATGTAATTACAAGTTTTGATGGCCGCCTAAAATGTAAAGTTTTAGTCGAATAAAATAAAAAGAGGTAGCCCCAAAAGTGAGTGGACAGTGATGTGGTGCACGACTAAAAAGACAGGAGTGCTTCCCCCTAAAAAAAGAAAATAGAAAATAAACAAGTCGAGAATGTTTGAAGATGGAAATTGAAATTATAGAAAATATAAATAACGAGGTTCAAATATGTTGAAATCTTGGAAATGAAATTTTAGAAAATGTAAAGACGGTGGAGGAGTGCTTCACCCTAAAACAAATGAAAATGAGTAAGTATGCATCGGGAACGGCTGCCTCGAAATGCAGACTCGATTAGGAAAAGGAAATCCAACAAGGTTAAGGAAAGTCCAATTTCCGCAAAAAAGAGTCGTTCAAAATCCTATAGGAATAGGAAATATTACCAAAAACCGGATTAGGAAATCTTTTCGCAGAAAATTGCTGGGAAAAGTTTTTGGAAAAAGGTGCGGCCTTTTTTAGATGATTGCTTGGAGTATTGGAATTCCAGTCTACGCGTTTTTACATTTCTAGGAGGAGAAATATGCCCCTTTCCTGAGGAATTTGTTGCGATTGGTGGATGGGATGCTGAAAGTATTCCCATAGCTCTCAAGGATATAAGAACTAGTTTAGGGAATTATTAGGATTAACCAAAGCCGATTTTGATTGTCTCGTGACTACAAAAGGTGTGAGAATGTTTGACTTGGTGGACCGCATCATAAATAGGGAAGAGCCTATTATTTCATATGTGGCGAGGCGCCAAGCCTTTGGTTTTGTCTTGTCCATTGCTACATTTTGAAGGGTCATGTTGATGCTTGATGCTGAAATGAGAGAGGATCCTCATTTTCTTAGAATCATAGAACAAATGGAACTGCGCAGGAGCCCTATTTGGCTAGCTTTGGGAGAGAACATCCTTGGTTTATATAATAGGAAGGCTAATCACGAGATGCCTTATTTGGGAAGTCCCATTATACTTCAGGTAAGAGTATCCTTCTCTTTCCTTTCTCTTTCCTTTCTCTTCCTTTTGTTTCGTTCATTGTTTATTTCCTTTATTTTCTTTGAAATTCATTGTCCCTATTTATCTTGGTAGATTTGGCTTATGGAAAGGCTTCGATTGATTGAGCCCCCAGTTAATGTCCTTGGTTACCGTTCAAGGTCTATATCGATGAGGACGAGACTATATATGGTAGACTTCACCCGAATTTTCAATTATTGGGAGAACAAATGAAATAATGAAGGTGGTCCTCTTATTAGATGGATCATCCCATTGTGGCATTTGAAGGCATTGACTGGAGTATCTAGCCTTGATCCTAGACGGTCCATTCGTATTCCAAGCTTGGAATTCATGGTTATTATCTTCTCAGAAAGGCTATTGAGACAAGTGGGCCTAAGACAAAAGATCCCGAAGCTTGATACTGTTCCACAGACTGCGTTGGCGTACACTACCGACTCTTGTCGAGAGTGGACACTTCCTTAAGCTCAAAAAAATATATGGTACGTACCTACTCTTGTAGGTTCATTGTGGGTGTCTGACTCATATACTTAATGGACCAAAGATAACACTTCCAAGGAGAGGAGAAATTGAGAAAGAATGATTGACGATAAAAGTCATGAAGGAGCCAAGGAGAACCAATAGTATCTGACTGAAGAAGAGGAAGAAGCTGGATTTCTGGTCGTTTTCCCAAAGAAGAAACCAAAGAGAACTCCTCCTGTTGAGAGAAAGGTGGTGGATAGAAATGGGAATTCTAGACCACGGGAGAGACCTTTGATAATTAGGTCTGAAATAACGGAAGGGCGTCCACCTCAAGGTCAATACGTGAAGTATGAGAAGAATGACAAAGGCAAAGGGAAAATGGACGAGTAGCCTAAGTCTTATTAGTTTTTTATATTAAGATTTTTTATTATGTTGTAATAAAAAGGCGGGGATTTTGAGAATCCTAGCTTAGCATTTTAGTTTCAGTAAAAGCTTATTGTTATTATTTGGCGTATTACCTATTAGTGAATAAATATTTTCAGCGAGTTTAAGAAAACTATAATCATATATTTCCCTTTTCGCTTATTCTTTGGAATTTCAAATGCTAAAGCATATGTCCTTCTATTTGCACATTTCAAAAGTATTTTCGGGTTGTATCCCGCGAAGGATTGCCTACATATTCACCATATAATGATGAAATCAAACCCGTAACGTAGTTAAAAATATATATGCAAAGGAATAGGTGTTCGAGGCAAGATCCAATAGAATGAACATAGGGAATAAGCATGGTTCTTTACTTACTCCGAAACTACAATTATGTTTATTTTGATGATAGAAATGTTAAAAATGCAAGAGCAAGATAACATAAAGGGTTGGATGGCAAGGGTCGTATGTATATAACGCGTCGCATGAGCGATACGAGAGTCACGCGAGGTCCGTTCTAGTCTAGCCTAAGGATAGTATTTCTTGAGTTGGTCTAGGTTAGTGGGGTTAGAAAATTCATTCCCGTCTAGCTCTGTGATTCTAACTGCACCCCTTGAGGATACGGTCTTGACTAAGTAAAGTCCTGCCTAGTTGGATTTGAATTTTCCCCTTGGGTCTAATAGTAAAAGCCCGAACTGATTTAAGCACTAAGTCTCCTTCTTTGATGTGTCGAGGCTTGATTTTCTTATTAAAAGCTCTTCTGATTCGCGCTTGATATGTTTGAAAAATATGCAAAGCGCGCAGTCGTATCTCATCCAGGAGAATGAGTTCTTCATATCACTCCCTATTCCATTCAGCTTCTTGAATTTGGCTTTCGATTAGGATTCGTAGGGATGGGATCTCTAGTTCTAGTGGTTGCACAACTTCATTGCCGTATGTTAGGTAGAAAGGTGTAGCCCAAGTGGGAGTTCTGACTGAAGTGCGATATCCCCACAAGGCGGGGGTATTTTGTTAGGGCAATCCCTATAATTATCCATCATTTTCTTTAGAATCATAACGACATTTTTGTTTGCTGCCTCTACGACTCCATTGGTTTGGGGTCGGTAGAGCGAGGAAAGATGATGCTGGATTTTGTATTTGGTGAGCACTTGCGCAACTTCAGCTTGGAAATGAGAACCATTGTCACTGATGATCTCGTGTGGGAACCCATATCGACAAATCATATTGGCTTATATGAACTTAGCCACTTGCTTGGATGTTAGATCGGTATATGAGGCTGCTTCTACCCATTTAGTGGAGTAGTCTATTGCCACTAGAATGAAACAATGTCCTCTCGTTCCTGCTGGAGTTATTTTTCCTATGATGTTTATTCCCCAAGTGGAGAATGGCCATGGTGACGTCATTGTGTATAACAAGGAGGGTGGAACATGTTGCACATTCACGAAGATTTGGCAATTGTGACAATGTCTAACATATTTGATGTAATCTGTTTCCATGGTCGTTTAGTAGTATCCTAAACGCATGATTTTCTTAGCCATCATTGGTCCACTAATGTGAGGACCACATTCTCCATCATGGACCTCCTCCATTAATTTCTTTTCTTGCGAACGATCAAGGCATATCAAGATAACACCTTGTGGCATCCTTTTGTATAATTCTCCATGATTTAGGACATAATGGGAAGCTAGTAATCTTATAGCTCGTCGTCCCCTTTTGTCCATGTGCAGTGGACATTCTCCATTGAGTTCTTAATTTAGGATGGCTTGATACCAAGGCTCTTCTTGATCTTCCTCCTCATCACTTAGGAGGTGTATATAGGCAGGCTCCGATCGCCTTTTGATGCATAAGGGCATATCCACCATATAGTCAGGCATATTGATGAGGGATGCAAGCTTCGCAAGAGCTTCTGCAAATTGGTTTTCTTCTCTTGGCAAGTGCAAGTACGTGATTTGATCAAAGAACTGAGCCACTTTATATACCCTTGATTGATATAGGGCGATATTTTCACTTCATATTTTCTATGACCCGGTGATTTTGTTGTTGATGAGAGATGAGTCTCCGTGGAATCGTAGTCTTTTGATGCCTAAATTGACTGATGCTTGTAAACCTTTGAGGCAGGCCTCATATTCTGTCGCATTATTAGTCACCTTGAAGTCGAGTTTGACTGAAATTGGCGTATGCTCACCTTCAGGAGAAATGAGCAACACTCTGATCCCGTATCCTCTTAGATTGGAAGCTCCGTCAAATAGAGATCCCATGATTCTACATTAGTATGGAGGATATTTTCGTCTGGAAATGACTATGTATCTATCATTTGGGAATCGTCTAGGGGATTGTTTACGAAGAATTGAGCCACTCCTTGCCCTTTTATTACCTTTAGAGGTACATATTTAAGGTCAAATTCAGAAAGCATAAAAGTACATCTTGCTAGTCGACCGTTGAGAACTGGCTTCTCGAAAATATATTTTATAGGATCCATTTTTTAGTAGATTTTGACTGAATAGCTGAGCATGTAATGTCGCAGCTTCTTTGTTGCTCACACAAGAGCGAGGCAAGTCTTTTCAATATATGTGTATTTTATCTCGTATCCCAAGAATTTCTTCATGAGATAGTAGACGACTCGTTCTTCTTTCCCTACTGTTTGAGCGAGCATAGCTCCCATGGCTGTTTCCGTGGCCGTGAGGTATCGGGATAAAGGTTGACCCTTCTGCGGAGGCATGAGCACAGGTGGTTTGGCCAAAATCTCCTTGATTCTTTCGAATCCTTTATGACAGTTATCGTCCCACACGGTGTGGTCTTTCTTCTCGAGCTTTTTAAATATTGGCTCACAAATCATGGTCAGCTTGGAAATGAAGCGGCTTATGTATTTCACCTTGCCTAGAAATTCTCGAATTTCTTTCTCCGTTTGTGGTTGCGGCATTTCAGTTAAAGCTTTGATCTTAGGTGGATCAATATCTATTCCTCGTTGACTGACGACATAACCAACTTACTTCCCGGATGTTACCCCAAATGCGCACTTCTGAGGATTGAGTCTCATGATGTACTTGTGAAGTTTAAAGAAGAACTTGCGAATATTAGCAATGTGACCCTTTCTATCTTTGGATTTAACGATCATGTCATCGACATATACTTCCACTTCCTTATGCATCATGTCGTGTGGTAAGGTGGTAGCTGTGCATTGATACGTTGCACCTGCGTTGATTAACCTGAAAGGCATGGCAGTGTAGCAATAGGTTTCCCATTCAGTGATAAATGTGGTTTTATGCATATCCTCTTAAGCCATCTTGATCTGATTATAACCCGCGTATCCGTCAATGAAGGATAGATGTGCGTGGTCAGCTATATTGTCTACCAGTATGTCGATGTGTGGCAATGGAAATCATCTTTTTGACTAGCCTTATTCAGATCTCTAAAATCAACACAAACCCGGATTCGCCCATCCTTTTTAGGTACAGGGACTATGTTAGCCACCCAGTCAGAATACTCGCAAATCTTGATGAACCCGGCTTTGAATTGCTTCTATACCTCTTCTTTGATCGTAAGGCTCTATTTCGTCCTTATTCTGCGAAGATTTTGTTTAACTAGTTTGAACCCTAGCTTGATTGAGATACGATGTTCGGCAATATCCTTGTCTATCCCTGGCATTTCTTTATACGACCAAGCGAAGATATCTTTGAACTCGTGTAGAAGATCGACGAAAAGAGCTCTTTCGTTTGAGTCAAAGGTGGTCCCTATCCGAAGTTCTTTAGGTTCAAGGTATGTCCCTACATCAATTGGTTCGGTATTTTCTATAACTGGTGCGGCCCGTTCCTCTTCCGAGATTTCTTTTATCAAATAAGGTGGCAAGTCAAATGAGTCTGGGTCAGGATCGTCCTCAGTATTGTCATAAACAGAATTGCAATCATAAAAACATAAGGAGTAAGCAGAATCTGATTTATTCATATTAAAGTTTCAAAACAACTGATACAAAGAAGCAAACTATTCATTGGTCAGTGGCAAATGAGGGACAGTCGCTGGGATAGGCCCAAAGCTACTGTTACTCGATGCTAAACTAGGAGGAATAAAGGGAGTGGGGTTGATAACATCAGAGGGAGACTCTTCGAAAACTTCTCGGACTTAGACTCCGACTCTAACTATGATTCAGACTCGAATTTATCGTCTTCTGGTTCCTCCTCGAACATCTCTCCCTTGCATATGGTGAGCTTGAAGAGTCTTCCTTGAATGTTCGTCCACTTGATCAACTTTATCCATCCCACTTGCCTTTTCGCTGGATCTGCATATGTGATTGGGCTGTAGGGTCGAAATGGTCATTCCGTAGTATCATGGTAATAATTTCATCTTGGGTTGTCCTTACGAATCGATCCTTCCCGAATAAAAGGCTGATAGCTTGGCTATCGAGAAATGGTTTTGCAGGGGCTTTAACAGAAGGAACCGTTTCTTGGAGAATGAAGTAGCAGTCGTGAAAAATTTATATCCCGGCTAGCGTGTTGCTCTCATGTACCCATGGTTCGGGAAAACGATGAAAAGATTCAGGCTCTCCTTCTCTGATGAAGTATCTGTTTAATGTGAGGTGGTATGGCCGCAACTGGACGCCTTTCTGCTTTTTAGTGTTGAGTTGGGCGAGCATTTCAAAGGATTCTTTGATGGTAGGCTTGTACCCGAGTCCTAAGGGTATCTTTTGAGAATTGCCTTCCTTGTAAGGCACGAAGGTATTCTTTCTAGTGGGGTTTAGAGGCATTCCTGGGAAGTATCCCTGGGATTTGAGTATGTGGTTGAACACTAAGTTCGAGTGAGGATTGAAGTATAGAAGAGCGAGCTCGCTCTCTATGAGATTGACGACTTGAAATCCTCTTAACTCGTGTATTGGGTCAAAGATGACCTGGTTACTGGATACCTTCTCAATGATTGCTTTTATTGGAGACGAAGTGATCGTCACTACTTGACCATCTAAAGGAATCTTGATCTTTTGATGAAGGGTGGATGTCACAACTTTGCAAGCATGGATCCAAGGACTTCCTAGTAGTATGTTGAATGATGCTTCAATGTCTACAATTTGGAAATTGACTTTACTTTCGACTAACCCAGTGGTTATGGTTAGATAAATGAGACCTACTACTTTACGGCGCGTCCCATCGTATGCACGAACACCTTGATTGGTTGGGATCCAATATGATTCTTTTATGCCCAGCTTATGCGCGGTTATGAGTGGTATGACATTAAATGTAGAACCGACATCAACCAATGTCATTGGTACATTTTTCTTGAGGCATATGATGGTGATGTACAAGGTCAGGTTATGGTTGACACCAAATGGAGGTAGATCTTCATTTGAGAAAGTAACTAGATTACTTAGCTTGATTAAGTCTTGGAGGACTAGGTTGACCATATCATTAGGGGTAGAGTCAGATGGTATATTTAGTTTAGCCAGAGCTTGTAGCAAAGCTTGGAGATGTGGGAATGAGCTGAATATTAGTGACCAGACTAAACGACCAGCCTTGGTTCTTTGCAACTGCTTCATCAATGAATCAGTAGCTAAAGTGTCATCTGTATCTGCTTGAGTAGGATTGCCCTGTAGGAACAGTGCTACTTGTTTGTCCTAGGGTTACGCTTTGATATGGGTGACCTGATCGAGTGAGGTGATAGACGTCGTGATTTGAGGTCTTGATGAGGGGATGTTCAGCAAGATAGACATCTTCATCATCATCTGCCCATACACCATTAATAGTGTTATGCTCTTTTAGTTGCACGATTTCATCCTTCAATTCAGTGATTTGCTGAACTAAACCAATGACTACTACGATGACTTCTAGCATCGCGGATCTCTTATAGAGAGTAGAGACCATTTGCTTGGCTTTTTCTCTGCGATTTGTGACGTGGGATCCTCAAAGTTGAGATACTATGTCTTCTAAATCTGTGACTTGCCTACTCACACTTCTTACCCATGCTATGAAGTCGGAAATGGTAGGTGTGGCTATAGAATATGGATCTCCGTCTATCGCAGTGATTTCATCTTCCACAGGTGAGATGAGATGTGAGCAATCTAAGGTGGATTCCTCATCCGAGATTACCAAAATTCCAAGATCATGCTTTAACTTGAAATCATTTTCTATGTTGTGTCCCCTACCTCTATGGAACTCACAATAGGCATTGATGTCCCATGACTTTGAATTCTTTTCTGGGTCTTGCGTAGGTCCAATGGGTTGCAATTTGCCTTGCTTAACTAGCCTCTTACGTGCATTGGAATAAGTATCTCCAATGTCAGTCAATTTTCTAGGTGGGTTAGTTCTCTTGGAAGATTCCACAAGATTCACCCCATCACTTTTATTGCTAGAACTGAAAGAACGATTACCAGTGGATGTTGAGCGTTGATATACGCGTCCCATAGTCTTGGACAAGAGTCGTTTGAAAGACTTAATATTTTGATATCTTAAGTGGTTTTCATATCTAGGCTTTAGATTGTCCATGAACTTCTCCTAAAGAGTGGTTTCATCTGGGTGGTTGACAAGCTGTGTACTAGTCTTTCTCCATCTAGTTAGGAAGTCGGTGAAACCTTCTTTTTCATTTTGGGTCAATACTTCTAAAGTGCGCATGTTAACCTGAATTGCAACATTATCTGCGTATTGCTTGGTGAATTCAATTGCAGCATCGTTCCAAGTTACGATTTTCTTAGGGTCTAGAGAGTAGAACAATTGCTTAGGGATAGTATCGAGAGATGAAGGAAAGATCCTTAAGAACATCTCAGGTT
>VHZZ01007717.1:9446-20576 GCA_009801015.1 Silene noctiflora
AGGCAAGTTCAAATGAGTCCACAAATTTAGTTGAGTCCATTGAGTCCTGCAACTCCACTGCAGTATTTGTGTAACTCCATGGCAGTTTCTGTGTAACCCTAATTCTGGTGTAATTGTACTTCTTAAAGTTACACCAGAATTAGAGTTACACAATCCGTGGCTTGGAGTTACACAAACACTAAAGTGGAGTTGCAGGACTCAATGGACTCAACTTAATTTGTGGACTTATACGATCTCATTTCTATATATATATATATATAAATTGTACGTCATATACGTTTCTATTAATATATTTGAATAATCTATTTTCCCAAAAACACACAACTAGTTAAGGTTCACAAGTATATATGCACCGACCATACACTTGCATGCGTTCTGTACTTATTACTCCACAATTCTTGGTAGTAAATGTTCCTTAACAATCAACTTCAAGAAGTCTGTTATTGCTTTGGCGCGCTTTATCGATTTAGGGTTTTGTCAAAAACTGAAACTGAATTCAATAAATGGAGTTGAGTAGAGTAATAAAAGAATGTGAAAGTGAGAAAATTTCCCTAAGAAGAGCCCACCCTGATGATTTCGGCCGAAATGTATCGAAACTCGCTGTTGCGCAGATTTTTGCAGGGGTTGGGTTTGATCGTTTTCAGCGATTAACGTTGGAGGCGTTATCGAATGTGGTTATACAATACATATGTGACTTGGGAAAATCGGCTACTTCTTATGCTTCTTTATCTTGCAGAAGAGAATGTAACGTTTTTGACATGGTTAAGGGTCTACAAGATTTGGGTTCTATCAGAGGGTTTTCGGATGGGTCTCCTCATGTTAAGGAATGTTTGATCGATTACCATGTTGTTAAGGGTATTTCTCAGTTTATGCGAAAGGTGGAGGATATCCCCTTTGCTCAGTCGATTCCTCACTTTCCCGTCACTAAGAATTCAGGATCAGACGTCTTTTTTTCGGTGATGGGTAGAAGTCATAGTAGTAAGGACATACCGGATTGGCTGCCTGCGTTCCCTGATCCCCACACTTATATCCACTCACCTGTTTGTCGGGATAGAAATATGCACGATAAAGGCAAGTTTGTGAAGAAGCAAAGAAAAAAGGGCGAGCAATCTTGGTTGAATTTGCAGCAAAGGTTGTTAGCTAACGGGTTAGCACAGCCTTTTGGCTCGGATCATTTCTTGGTTGCTGATGGAAAGGATAGTGATGTTGTTATGGACGATGACCAGTATCGTTGCCCGCCATTGTCTGCAAGAGAAAAAGACGGGAAACATATGTCTGCGCAAGAGGCGTTTGCACAGATCATTCATGCTTTCAAGGGAAGGGCATCATCGGATGAGATGGATGTGGATAGAAAGGTGGTTCTTGGAAGGCGGCCTGTTGTTCATTTCAAATTAAAGATTGCTAGAAAAATGTCAATTGATGATTTGGATGTACATCTCAGAAACAAGGGCAATGAGAAGAAAAGGCTTTGCTTCCCGAGGAATGAAGAAAAGGATAAGAAGAAAAGGAAAGTTGTTCTAAGGCAGTCTTATGGAGTATGTTTATGAGCGAACAGTCGTAGATGCAGAGTAGTTTTGATGGATTGACATTAGCAGGTAACCAATTTAGAGCATTGTAGCCATATTACCCGTTCACAATGGCTGTAGACACTAGTACTACTACGATTCTTTGATTGTTCAATACTTCGAATGCAATCGACCATATTTGAATTTGCTGATGATAATGTAAACCTTTGAGCATGGCACTGTAGGATGTAGAACACATGGTAATTTGTACTAATTCATTGCTGTAAGCAGGATTTTTACGACTAGTCCAGTAGGCAGTAGGGATGTTATTGGTGTAAAAGGAGAATCTACACCATGCCCCCCGAATAAAGCTGGAATGTGGTGTTTTGTTACGCTTGTCTTGTGGTGTTTTTGGTAGCTTCTGCTGGCATGTAGTGTTTTCATAGGCTTGTGCAAACTTGGTGTTGTATCTACTTCATGTCAACCTCCCTGCGACGAAGTTTGGAATATTTCCTTGGTAAAATCAGTACAGATTATCTTTACGATTTCATGAAGTTGTCATTTTAATTTTTTTTCCCTTTTGGAGAAAACATTAAACTTGAAAATTTGAGTAAACGACCAAACGAAATACGTATAGGATGTGCAGCATTTGTTATTTTGAAGTTATTTATTAAGTAAAATTATTTGTCTTTGGAAATTAGTTTACTTGTCCTGCAAGATTAATTTGATGCGGGTGCCAAAAACCCACATTCACCTCCATTTCATTACATCCCCAGAATCAAGGCAATGAGTATTGTTAGGGACACTAGTTTATGAGAAGCGATATCTGAAAAATTGCAAAGTAGAAATTATGCACGTTTCATTTAAGAACTGTCCATCACATTAAACTAGAATATTGCCATACATTCTCACTGTATATGGAAACAACTGCGTACATCCGAAGAAATTAGGTCACACGAGCTCGATCTACTCCATAGCTCAGCAATTCAATACATCAAGCGAAAATCCTCATCGTGAAAAGAACATAATCGGAAAACAGAAAGATGACAGCCTATCTAGAAAATTGAAGAGATTGGAAATCAGGTCTACAGCAAAAATAGAAAGCTCTTGAAGATTTAACAAGAGGCTCCAGAGTTGTCTTCTGTACTTCACAATTTCAGCTTCAAGTCTGACTCTGAAAGAACCACTCTACCTCTGTGGTTGAAGATCATGAAGTCCAAGTTTTCGGGTAAAGAGACTATCCTGCATTCAATAAAACAGTGAACTACCATCAGCTACTTCTTACTGACAATATGCCACAATTAAATTTCAACTAAAACCATGTTTAAAAATAAAATTTGTGCAACAAAACCCTTTTTGGATTTTAAAGAAGCCCAACTAGTAATTCAGCAACAGTTATGGATAATGTGGCAAAGAGAAGAGCATGATAAAAAGAAGTAGAAGAAAAGGATATATGAAAACTGATAGTACTTGTTCTTGCTAGATGAGCCTCTTGAGGCCTTTTGCTAATCCCTCACCGACGACTAATCTTACCAATGAAATTCCTACTGACTAAAACAAAAACTTATGACTCGTCTTACATGTCTACCTAATGTTTCTTACTCTTCCTTTGTTTCATTGCTTGGAACCTAAATTTAAGAGTTTAAAGACACGGTGATAGGGTCATAAAAAGTGTAAGTTAACACCACAACTAGGCATTGAACTTCTCAATTTTTCTGTGATAAGGACCTATACTTTTTCTGTTTAGCGGAAAGGACCTAGTGTTAACGTAGTCACTTGCATGTTATATTTTCCAGCAGTGTGTTTGCCAATTGCAAATAACTTCCTTGACTTTAGACATTCTAAATAGTATTGTAGTACATTTTATGAATTTATTTTGTCTAAATTAAAAAGTAAAATAATTAGAAATGAGTTTACATGGAAGTTATTTTATACTTCATATGTCCTCATCAATTGTTCATCTTTTCTTTAAATACCTCTCATACAGAAATAAAAAAAAATATACAAATAATTAGGACGAGTAGGATTGTAACTTGTAAATGAGTTGAACCCGCTCGATAAGCCCTCGGAATGCTTAAGTCAAAGCTCGGCTCGACATCAGTCAAACTAAGCTCGAGCTCTCGGAATCGTTTTGGTCAAAGGTCGGCTTGACATCAGTCAAACGAAGCTCGAGTTCAAGATCAAACCGAACTGACTCTGAGCACACTAAGACTTTGCTTGCAAGCTCGTTTAAGCTCGTTATTTTTTAAATTACTTTATTTTATCAATAATATTTACTTAAATTAATATGAATTTTATAATAAATTAATTAAAGTATTAGTTTAGAAAAGAAAATAACATAGAAATTTTTATTTTAAGCAAATAAACGAAAAAAAATAATAGTTTGAATTGAATTCTTTAACTATTAAATTAAAGTCACGTTAGATTTAAAATAATACTCGGAAAAAAGGTTTGGAGTTTGGACTCTTAAAATCATATGGGTCGATCCTGACTTGATTTCAAGAGCTCGGACTCAGGATAGGACTCGATTTTTTACAAAATGAGCCGAGTTCTATCCTAGGTGAGCTTGGCCCAGCTTAGCTTGGTTATAATCATAAGAATATAAGATAGATAACTTTATGAAACTATTTATCTAACGAATACGAAGTATAACAATAATGAAGTTACGGTTTTGTCTTTAACTTCTATTTTTTCCTAAAAGTACTTCTATATATAATGTAGTATATTAAATTAAAACAACTACTACAAAGGAATATATAAGGAGATTGATTTTTTGGACTCTTTAGTACAAAATATCTTTTTGTTTAAACATACATTTCTCTTATTTAAGGTTATTCCGAGTCAATCCTAGCCTTACTCTAAATTTATAGATCCATATTGATTCGATTAACGAAAAATTTTCAAATTTTGTCCTTAGAAAAAATTGAATTGGGTTAAGTTAAATTTGAATGTAAAATAAACTTATAATTTGCACAAGTTCACATATTTATGTTCTATATTTGGCAAGTTGCTGCAACATAACTGATGAGTTCATTACAACGAGGCAACATATATTTTGTGTATTTTGAATGCTTAGCAGTGATTTTTCTTAAAACTAAAATTTATTTGCTTTTATGTTTTTTTAGTGAACAAGAAATTTTAACAAGCCAACACATGCTTCTAGTTCCAACGGCTTTTGTACTTTCTGTTAGCATAAGTCCTTAACGCTAAACTGAAAAAGTATAGTCCCTTATCGCAAAACAAATTGAAAGTTCGATGCCTCGTTGTGCTCTTAACTCGGCACAGATATGACACGTCTTAAGTGGGAGAAATTAATTGTCAGCGCTTAAAAAAATCATGGTATTCAATTTTACTGGTTTTTGCTGCTAATTTTTCATTTTGTTTTAAATTATTCTTTGCACCATCATTACAGGAAGAGGTAAGTAAATCATCTATGCAGAAAGCAATACAAACAGTTAAATAAGTAAAGTAGTTGTAGTAGTAAAGAATAATCAAAATTTTGTAAGGTCAAAGAATGATAACGTGTAATAGAAAAGAAAAAAAAAATACTCCTTACTAGTGAAGGTGAGTCCTAAGCAAATGCATAAAAGTAATGCACCAGAAATCCATAACCCTTCATGAATAGAGCATGTTGTACTATAAAAACACGTCAAACAAAAAGAAAGAACTAAATGGGAAGGTTTTATTGCAAAGGGAAATAAGTGTCAATCAAACCCCACTCCCCTCGCACAAAGAAGTATTGAACACTAATCTATCAATAATGGAGCAACCTTAATATGTAACTCTAGGTAAAGGATCTTGTACATTAATAACATTGACTTGTCTAGTGATATCTAATACTCCCTTGTCATGCTATATTCTTCCCACTTTCCCTTTTCAACCGAAATTCTCCTTTGCCGTTCTCGCTACTTCTCTTACCTTAAATGGTAAGTTTTGTGACTAGATTACCACAGCCAAATTAATCCCCCCTCTCTCCCCTACCAGCAACATTTCCTCTCTCTACAGCCTCTTCTCCCAGCATATCTCATACCCAACCTCCCACACCGGCATATCTTCCACCAACATCCTATCCAAGTAACAACTATCTCCGCCCTGTTCTCCTCCCTTCCTGACCACCCCTGCCCTCTATTGCCTAATATCTCACGGCCCCAACAACGCATACCTCTCCCCTACCGAATCTCCCCCTCCCCAGATGCCAATAGTACGGACTCACAAGCCCGATTTCGCTCCCCTACAATTCAACCACTTGTTCAAGGGTGGTCGACCGTGGTAGTTCAAAGATGGTGCAAACCTGGTGTTGTTGAGGTCTTGATGATCTTGTCGTGGTTCTACCACTGCTAGGAGTTTGTACTCAGTGGAGGAGGTGAACCCCAAGCATCATGGTGCGGTTCATGAGATTGTTTTCAGCAAGTCTGTCGTCTCGACGATGGAGTGAGTGGATTGGACCTAGGCAGCCATGGTTGGGGCAGCTAAGAACGATGGCAGATGACAGATAAAGGGATAGGGGAGGGGTTTGAAGTGATATTATGGGTTAAGAAAAAGTATTAAGTAAAGCTGATTTCATCTAATCATCCATCCACTTGGTTGGCTTAGTCCTTTCTATGAACTTTTATAGTCTCCTTACAAAATGCGCCCATTTTCAAGAACAAATAAAGACAGATAGTGGACAAGACATTATAGGTTTGATTTTGACAAAGGAAAGGCAGAGTAAGAGTTAGAGAAAATCACAAGCAAGCAAGAAATAATCTTTTAGGTTCACTACGACGTCTATTATGTGCTCTCCCAGAAATTTTATGAGCATCCTATTGCTGAGATATTGAAGAAATCCTTAATGATTTTGGAATAACTACTCGGGGCTAAAAGAAGATTTCATAAAACGGAAAGAACAGGGAACTCAACCATTATGCGTCTAGTCCGTCTATTAAACAGTACGCATCTTCTAGATCACACCTCAACCACGGTCTGTACTCCTGAAAAAAGACTTGTGCAAAACCTTTTAAATGCCTTAAGCACTAAACTACTCCATCAGAAATAAGACTTGGACAATTATGCATATGGCGATTCCTACAACCTAAAAGAATTTAATACTTCAAGTGAGGTGTTGTACGATTGAACTTTATGCTTCTTTATCGTGCTCGAGGAAAAGAAGCACCCTAATGCTTCATCAGTGAATCTATGTCAAATACTGAATCGGGATTACCAGATTTCAATCTTTCACTACATAATGTCTCAAATAAGAAAGAATAATTTCACTAATTACTTTCATAGGCTAATCACAGAAACAAGAAGAGCATATGTGATTCCAAACCAGTTACCCCACAGCATAAATGGTTTGTGGAAATACTAATTAAGGAAGTAAAGGTACTGAAAATGTGATTATATTCTTTCACTGTAATATAAGTATTGTTATTGTATACATGCAGCACGTGAGAGCCCTATTAAAACACACATGTACTAGGCCAGTGGTGGAGCTTGGGGTGGGGGGTTAGCACCCGCAGGCGAATAAAATTTTCGATGTTTTTAGTTAAAAATTTTGAATCTTTTTCGAGTTTACATTATACTGTTACCAATTCACCCCTGCTAAAAAATTTTGCCCCACTAAGTTGATCCCGGCTTCACCTCTGTATTAAGCCCTTTAAACTATCAGAAAAAATCTAACATAGAAAACCAAGTATTTAGCGGACAAGGCCCTCAAGATTAAAGGCTGGAAAACTTGAAAAATATTTAAGAAGGCTAATGAATATAGAAGTGCAGTTTTGGGATATGTGAAGAGAAATTGTACTACATAAATGAGGGAACCCCTTATGGACTGTATATTCTAAAAGCCAGTCGTATAAATTCTTAAATGCTATACCGAATTCTTGACAAGTTAATAGTACAAGTTTTAGAGTTCATCCTACAAAATCTGACCCACTTTTTTCGTGAAACAAAGTGCAAGACTTACAAGATATAACACACTGATTTGTTGAGAAAATATGAATTGGTTCATAGACACTCTAGCGGAGCTTGATGCTGATAAAAAGATGAAGAGGTTGGGGTAAACAAAAGATCAGGATCAAATATTCCCAGTCAACAAAATATATGTAGTCCACTTATCACAAAACACCGTCATACTACCTACTTAAATTCCCAAATAAGAGAAGATATGTGTAATCTACCCTAAAATAATCATCGCTGACTGATGATGCATAATTACTTCTACAATGACCTAGCTAATCCTACACAGTAGGATCATAACCAAACTTCCATAACTCATCTGTTACACTTCAACCAAGGAATACTATATCCTTTCTATGCATATCCTTGATTTCATTACTTGAGTCCCAGTGCTAAATGTTGTTATTCGATAAATAAATAAACAGAATACCATAATTCCATAAGACACATCAAGCATGCAGATCAGGTCAACTAAGCATAGCTAAGCTCCATAAAGAATGGCATCAGATCACCAGCAATCAGAAGATAACTAATAAATCCGAAACCAAATGGCGTCGAAAACATCAAACGAAGACATTACAAACCTGTTCTCCTCAGAATCAGGATGAATAGATTGAAACTTTCCTGGAACAGTCAATCCAGCATAGACGCATAACAGAAACCCTAGGATTAATTCAAGCAATACCTGCCAAAATTTATATGACACAATCACCAAAACTCAAAAATCAACAATTCAACCAAATCACAAAAGTAAACATTGTAAACAAAGTAAGAAAATCTAACATTGATAGGAGGTCCTGAAAACTCTTCCTCGATGATCTTCAACAATCCTCTATCTACCATTAATCAAAATCAAAGTAAGAATTTTGCAATCAACTAAACTTAAATAAATTGAATGAAGAAGAAAAAAAGAGTTACTAAGTGAAGAATAATTACATTGGATGGTGGAGTAAGCGGCATGAGAGAGGAGTAGAACTCCGAGAGTACCAACGATGAACCCTAATCCCATTTCTTCCGATTTCTTGTCAATTATTTTCGACTGATTTGATTTGATCCAATTTTAATGGAGAGCGGGGTTCACTCTGTGTTTTTGACTTTTGCTCGAGTTGGACCAAACTAACGATGACGATCTACCATCGTTTTTGGTGATATGTGCTTCGTCCGATGGGCTAAAGGGTTGGAGACACCGACACTCCTCTTAACCAGTCATTCAGTATCGGACACGCGCCTAAACGTGATGGACGTCTATGATGCCGTGTCTAACTTTCTTCATTTATTTGGGCACGTGTTCGACGCGTCCTTGTATTTGGACATCCCTTGAGGTGAATGATGATGGTCTTTAGACGAGAAATGAGTTGTTGAAAAAGATTGGTTAGAACATTGGTTTGGGTGGGAAATTAAAATGAGTTATAGTCAAGACAAGTTTTACCGTTACTAATTAAAATTTAATATCAAAAACTTTTTAAAAAAAATCAAATGTTTATAACTATAAAATATATATATTTTATTATATTTAAATAACGTGTCCTTTCTCCTAAATTTCATGAGACATTGTGTCACGTGTTTGTGTCGTGTCCATGTCCATTTTAGTGCTATCTAGGCAGAGACACGTGTTTTATGTCACTTTGTACTTACAATGAGCAAAAATGTGAAACAAAATTACGGTATATTGTAAATCAAATCGTCTATATACCCCATACCACTCAGGTATGATTCTTGATTCCAAACCCAGCTCATAAAAGGTTATTTTAGTCTTTCTTTAACTACTTTTGCAAAAAAAAAAAAAAAAAAAAAAAAAAAAGTTAACTAATCCAATATTCAATCTAATCCCCTTCCTCTCTAACTGCTTCCATATTTTTCTAACTCCTCTCCGTCCGCTATCATACAGTGATACGGTTAATGAATCATCTTATCCCTTAAATTATTATAATGAATTAATTATGCGGAACAAATCAAATGATGGGACTCGTGAGCATCATCTTGAAAGAATTTTTTTATCCAAAATTTCAAATGCATGAAAATAGTTGAAGTTCGTATTATTTTTACATTAGCTCGTATTCTTATCTTAATAGCTCGTATTTTTATGTGCTTGTATTTTTAAGCTCGTGATCTTTTTAAATTCGTATTCTTTTTACATTAGCTCGTATTCTTATCTTAATAGCTCGTATTTTTATGTTCACGTATTTTTAAGCTCGTGGTCCTTTTAAGCTCGTATTCTTTTTACATGAACTCGTATTCTTATCTTAATAGTTCGTATTCCTATGTGCTCGTATTTTTAAGTTCGTGATCCTTTTAAACTCGTATTCTTTTTTAAGTTAGCTCGTATTCCTATGTGCTCGTATTCTTTTAATAATAGCTCGTATGATTGGTGTAAAATTTACCTCAAAGTATTGTTTGATACATTTTTCCTTTTTGATGATAATGTAAATTGCTTCTCATTCACTGACATATTGTTAGATGCGCTTTTCTTCCTTGATGATGTTGATGTCAATTACTTTCCTTTCACCATTTTAGGATCAGAATTAGGGAGAAGGGAGGTTTGCCGACTGTCGTTTAAGAGAAATTTAGAGAAGTGAAAGAGGAGGGTTTGTCGACTGAAGAGAAATAAGAATTAGGGGAAAAGGAGATGCGTAGATTTTTTTTATTAGGCTTTAGATAATTTTATATACAATATATATGAGCCTGATGTATAATGCTACTATACGACATGGTGTAGAATCCTATTGTGTGTTCCGAACTCATATCCATGCGCGAAACAAACGCCCCCTAAGTAGATTATACATCTGATGTACTACCGCCAGTTGTATATTTGTGAGAACAAGAGTAAGCTCAAGTGGTAAGAGCTCTCTTACTCCAATCATGAAGTTGGGGGTTCGATTCTCCCCGGAAGGTGATAGGGATATGTTGGAGTAGTGTCCTCCTCAATAGTGCGTCTATATAATAAATCTCATAAAAGGAATTTCAGGGTCTATTTATTTGTCAGTTGATCAACGTAAATCGGTAACGCTTGGCTGATTAGAGTTTGACGTTACTGTCGTAAGACGACGGTGATTAACTGATCCCTTTCGGTCACACCTAAAGGACGATTCCCAAATAATAAACTAATTATTTGTATAATATACGATGTATAATTAGTATTTTGTATAAGTTGACTTTTAATTAGGTCAAGTGTATTTATTTATTGATGACGAGTTACGAATTCGGGCCAAAGAGATTTATTATTTAATTATTTGATAATTAATTAATAAATAATTAATAATTTAATAATTAATAGTTAATTATTTATATTATTACGATATGTGTGTGTATATCGTGAGGCGGAGGTTATTAGTTAATAATATTTACAAGAGGTTGTAAAATTAACTGATAATTAATTATAGGACATATTTTATATTGATAAAATGGTAAAATGTCACTTAATAGTTAAGTGTACATTGTTTGTTAATTTATATGGTTTAAGTGTTAAATAATCAAATTAATATTTAATTATATAAGATAATTAAATATAAGTCTTATAAGCATTTGTAGGATAAATGTCGGAAATCGAAATGGACCGATTTAAGTCCATTTTGATTAATCCACCTAACATTACATTTTTTAGTGGGTTGGTATGTATCCACTACAAAATGTTATAGTGATGAATTGTTTACATTTCACTCCACTATAAATAGACCAAGATACACACATG
>VHZZ01007720.1:25795-37581 GCA_009801015.1 Silene noctiflora
CTATTTGATATACATTGCCTCGGGTAACCGAGATGGTAGAACTTCTATGCCTAGGGTGGCCTTGGTAAGGCACCTTGGTGTATGGGGGTGTTACAGACCAAGCCCCTCTCCATCATCTTAAGACGCCCATCGAGACCCTTCATCCAAGCTAAAACGTCATCATTACTTACATTCCCCGGTGAAGTTCCATAGCCCAAACCCGAGACTACCGAGGCCAAGACAGTCGACTGAGTCTCCCAATTTTTCATTAATAGCATCCATAAACGAATTAAGCTTGTCCTCGACATCAACCATAGCACCATCCACTCTTGTTGGATCACCCAAAACGTTTTTGGGGAAAACCAACTCTGGTCCAACCGCACTCAGTCCCATTAATTTCGAAACCCGATCACCCATTGAGTCCTTAGCCACAACACCATAACTATCCTTGTTCAAGACCCGTTTGATATCAAGAATACGAGATATCCACATTCCATAGGGTAAATCAAGAGTAGTAGAAAATTTTTCCTTAATGATGGAAAAACTGATTTGCACAATTCGGTTAAAGACCAAGGATGCCAAATTAACTTTATGCCCCTCCAACCACGAGTATACAACCAACAACTCATAACTCGAAATCTTGTCCCGACCTCCTCTTCTCGGAACGATTGTGTTCCATACTAAGTTTAAGAAAAACTTGACTTTGGGAGCGAGAGGACCGACCAAGACTTGACTATTATCCGTAGCATTCTCATCAAAATACTTCTTGATGACCAATTTCTGATCATCACCAACACCATTCCACTCTTGACTAGGGTTAACTTCGATTGCATCATGAGGAATCGAAAAAGCGGAACAGAAATCATGAATGGTGATGGTGACATCGACACCGTTAACGACCGCACTTAACACATCGTTCTTAATTTTGACAGAAGCATAAAATTGAATTACCTCAATCGGATATATAGGACCCGAGAACCGAATAATATGCTCCCACCCTTGATACTGAAGAAAATAGACAAAGAACTTCAAATATGCAATTTTTGACTGCCAAGAACAATGATAATACCGTCCACCATGGATGAAGTAGTGCGAAACTCGGTTTACCAAGATTCTTTCTTGTTTGGTGAACCTAACCCGATCCAAAACCGCTTTTGTAGCTTATATCGAGGGCTCACGAAATAGAGTATGAGTTATCCCATCACGAACAACAATTTCAGGCGCGTTTTCTTCCATTACAGCGTCATCAAAAAATGCTCTGCCCTTCCCCTTTTCGATCTTTCGTCGTTTCCCTTCAAGAATCGACTCATCCCGACTATGATTAGGTGAGGTAAAAGGTGAGGGTTGAGGCTAAGGTAAGGGAGTTTGTGGGGTAGGTTCGGTTGAAGTGCATGTAGTTGGAGTGAACGTTATTTTGCTTGGGGCATGGGCTGTTTGTCGATGAGACATGATGGTGATGATGGCGAATGAGGTTGAGTGAATAGGGAGTTTTGAGTTTTTTGATAAAGAAAGTTGGCTTTGTGTATGGATGATGTTGACGTAAGGGAGTTGGGGTATTTATGAGATAAGATTGTGGTAGATTTTGGGTAGGAGATTAGGTGTAGGTGGTAAATTTAGGGAATCTAGGGTAATTCTTTTTGAGATAGGATTAGATAAGTTTAGATTAAGGCAATTATATGATAAAGATTGTATATAATATGTTTAGGATTTTGTTTGATACAATATTGGAAAGTATGAGTTTGTATGACACAAATACTAGTACGTAAATAGAATATTGTTCGGCAAATATAATCAAAATACACGAAAATATTCATGCAGCGAAATATAAGGACACAATCATACAATCTTATCTTAATTAGCCAATCATCGAGATAATTAAAACATTTATAGTAACTTAGGTGCCACCGATTAAACGAATTTCCAACCGCAAAGTCTCAAAATGTTCTCTAGCTAATGGTTTGGTCAAAATGTCAGCCCATTGTTTTTCAGTGCTGCAAAATTCGAGTTTTATATTCCCTTTTTCAACTTGGTCTCGCAAAAAGTGATGTCTAATTTCTATATGTTTTGTACGCGAGTGTTGTGCTGGGTTCTTAGAAATGATGATAGCACTCGTATTATCGCATTAAATAGACACACGCCCCACGTCAATACCATAGTCAACCAATTGTTGCTTAAGCCATAAAAGTTGAGAACATACCAATACAGAAGCAATATATTCAGCTTCAGCAGTGGATAATGCAACCGAATTTTGTTTCTTAGACCCCACGAAATAATGCATGGGCCAACGAACGTAGCAAAACCAGATGTGCTTTTTCTATCGAGAGAACAACCTACGTAATATGAATCTGAGTATCCTATTAGTTTAAAGCTACATTCCATGGGATACCATAGATATAACTCTGAAGTACGAATTAAATATCTTAAAATTCTTTTCATAGCAGTCATACGAGATTCTTTAGCAGCAGATTGAAAATGAGCAAATACGCACATATACACTGAACATGATATCATGTCTACTTGTTGTTAAGTAAAGTAGTGAACCAATCATACCTCGGTAAGTCGTTTCATAAACAGACTTACCATCTTCGTCATTGGTTAACTTCTTATCTATGACCATTGGAGTTGCCATTGGATGAGCGTTTTCCATGCCGAATTTCCTGATTAACTCTTTAACATACTTTTGTTGGTGAACCTTAATGCCATCTTCTGTTTGCGGAATTTGCAAACCAAGAAAGAATTTTAATTCTCCCATTATGCTCATCTCGAACTCAGAAGTCATTAAATCTGCAAAATACTTGCCCAATTTATTATTAGTTGAACCAAAAATAATATCATCTACATAAATTTGAACAACTAAAATATCCGAGCTCTCGGATTTTAGAATTAAGGTCTTGTCGACAGATCCTCTTTTGAAACCACTTTCAAGTAAGAATTTCAACAATCTGTCGTACCAAACTCTAGGAGCTTGTTTCAAACCATATAAAGCTTTGTCTAACTTAAAGACATGGCCGTGAAACTTGTTGTCTAAGAATCCGGGAGGCTGCTCTACGAAAACTTCCTCTTGGAGATATCCATTGAGAAATGTTGTTTTAACATCCATCTGAAACAGCTTCATTCCTTTGTGAGCTGCAAAGGCTATTAATAACCTAATGGCTTCAAGCCGTGCAACAGGAGCAAAGGTTTCATCATAGTCGATGCCTTCTTGTTGATTGTATCCTTGAACAACCAATCTTGCTTTATTTCTCACTATTACTCCCGTGTCATCCAATTTGTTTCTGAACACCCACCTTGTGCCAATAACTTATTGATTTTTAGGTCTTGGGACTAAGTGCCAAAATTTGTTCTTCTCAAATTGTTGCAATTCCTCTTGCATTGCAATAATCCAATCGGGTTCAATGGTTGACAGGAAGGAGTAGAATGAACAAAAGTTATTCAGGTTTCTACGTGTTTTAACGCCTTTTCTCAAATTTCCAAGAATATTTTCCATGGGATGAGAGTCCTTGTATTTCTATTTCTTGGACGTGTCACCATTTGAACTGGAGCTTAGAACATCATTAAATTTGGGATTAAGACTTGTTCCCCCTGAATCTGATCCTAGAGTTATAGTAGAATCAGGTATAACCCTGGATTCATTACTCTGGCTTTGATACAGTCTTATAACTTCATTAGTTATAACTTTGGGCTACGAGTCCTTGTCTTGAGAGGAAGTTATAGTATCATCAACTATAACTTCAGCTCTCTTTCCCTTGTCATTTAAGGTAGGATCTATCTCATCATTTGGGCCTTCGATTTCCTTATCTTCATCATTTAGTTCTGGAGGACAGTCTCTGGAGATACGGAAATTAGGTTCATCCATATCCTCTTCCTCGTCCTGTAAAGGCTTATCAAAAGCATTATCTTCATCAAAGATAACATGAATGCTTTCTTCAATTCAAAGAGTTTTTTTGTTAAACACCTTATATGCCTTACTATGATCAGAATATCCGATGAAGATAGCCTCATCACTTCTTGGATCGAATTGGCTCAATCTATTCTTACCATTGTTGTGGACAAAGCACTTGCTTCCAAAACAACGTAGGTGAGAAATATTTGGCTTTCGATCACAAAGGAGTTCATAAGGAGTTTTCTTTAAGATAGGTATAATCATAGCACTGTTATGAATGTAACAAGAGGTACTATTAGCTTCAGCCCAGAAATTACTAGGTAGACCACTACACAAAAGCATTGTACGGGCCATATCTTCTAAGGTTCTATTCATACGTTCCACAACACCGTTTTGCTGTGGAGTTCGTGGTGCAGAAAAGTTATGTCCTACATCATTTGCTCTACAGTACTCGATAAATGCTTGATTATCGAATTCAGTGTCATGATCCGTATGAATAGAAACAAGATTTGACTTATATTTATTTTGAATGAGTTTCATTAAACACACGAACTCATCGAAAGTGTCATCTTTAAAATGAAGAAATATTGGACATACAAACCTTGAGTAGTCATCAACAAGGACGAAAACATACATGGATCCTCCTCTGCATCTTACCTTCATTGGACCACAGAGATCCATGTGTACCAGTTCCAAAGCTTGACTTGTACTAATCACCCTGTTGGGTTTGAATGATGATCTAACGTGTTTGCATTTGGCACAGGTGTCACACATCTTTTCCTGATCGAATTTGATTTTGGGAAGATCTTCTACTAAGTCCCACCTTTTCAGTTTATTCAAGATTAGTGAGATTATGTGACCAAGACGTTTATGCCATAAGCAAGGATCATCCAGAGTTACTTTCATACATGAAAAGGAATTAGTAGGCACAACATTTAAATCAATCATATATACGTTTCTCTTACGATGACCTTCAAGTATAATGTTGCTTGTACCATCGATTATAATACGAAAATATCGGAATAAAAAACAACTTTGTTACCTTTGTCGCAAAACCGAGATATGATGAGTAGATTGTGCATGAGACCACTTACCAAATAGACGTCACAAATCGCATAGGAAGAAGAGATTCCAATCTTACCAATACCAATCACCTTTCTTTTCTTGTTATCTCCAAAGGTGACCTTTCCTCCGTCAAAGGGTTTAAGTGAAAGAAATAAATTCTTATCTCCAGTCATGTGCCTTGAACAAACACTATCAAGGTACCACAAATTGTTTTCTTATCTCCAGTCATGTGCCTTGAATAAACACTATCATGGTGTCTCCTATTTGATGTTTGAAAATCATGTTGATTAAGCGCTGGTACATTTCCCATGCGTTCTTCAGGCCGAATGGCATGGCAGTGTAGCAATATATGCCTCGTTCAGTGATGAATGTAGTATTTTCTTGATCGGCAGGGTGCATCTTTATCTGGTTAAACCCACTGGAAGCATCCATAAAGGTTAGCATCTCGTGGTCTGCTGTCGCATCTACCATGGCGTCAATGTGCGGAAGGGGGAAGGGATGCTTTGGACATGCTTTATTTAGGTTAGTGTAGTCCACAAAGACTCTCCATTTGCTATTTTTCTTATGCACAACAACCACGTTGGCCAACCACTCAGGGTACATTACCTCTCTGATCATGCCCATGTCGAGGAGTTTTTCCACCTCTTCATTGATTATTGCATTTCTTTCTAGTGCAAATTTTCTTCTCTTTTGTTGCACAGGCTTGTAAGACGTGTCAATATTGAGTTTATGTGTAATTATATTAGCACTAATTCCAGTTATATCAAAGTGTGACCAGGAAAACCAGGAAGATTTATTTTTGAGAAACTCTATTAGTTCAGGTCTGATGACATCTGGAGCATCAGACCCAACTAGGACGTATCTGTCAGGGTACTCAGGGTCCAGAATTACCTAATTTGTTTCCATGTTTGTTGGCACTACATAAGTGCTCCTAACAGGATACGGTAAATGCTATGCGAGGGACTTACCTGCCTTGGAAGGCTTAAGGACCTTAGTGTAGCATTTCTGGGCCGCCTTATGCTCACCTTTGATGGTTGTTATCCCCCAGTCTGTTGATATCTTGATACATTGATGATAAGATAACGCTAAAGCTTTGACGTTGTGGATCCACGGTATACCTAGGATTTCATTGTAAGATGAAAGATAATTCAGAACACCAAATTTCTCATAGGAATCAACACCTTCACCATATGTGGGAAGTTGAATTTCTCCTAATGTGCTCCTTGTTTCTCCGCTGAATCCTACCAGTACACTGGATTTTTTGGTCATTTGGTCTTCACTAATTTTCATGGCTTTGAGCACATCTAGCATTATCAGGATGACCGAGCTACCTCCATCTACTAGGATCCTCCGTACAGTGGTTGTTCCAATTTGCATGAAAATTACCAGGCCGTCGTGATAGATGTCAGGGATTCCCACCAAGTTACAATCAATAAAGGTGATAGGTGGTATGTTCCCTGGCTTGCAAGGTGACCTCATTGGAGGCGTCCTGGTTATCTTTTTTGCCGCCGAACTGGCCAGGCCGCAAATCTCCGATCCACCATTTATGAATTTTACTTCGTAAAGTGGGGGTGGTGGAGGGAGATTGCGTTCCTGTGCTTGCTTCTGGCTCTCCTTATTTTGATTTTCGCCCCGGCCCCTGGTCTTAATCAGGTCCTTCAGGTATCCAGCTTTCAACAGATAGGCTACTTCTTTCCCGAGGGTAAAGCAGTCCTCCCTTGTGTGCCCTATATCCATGTGAAACTCGCATCATTTGGTATGGTCCTTTCTTGGATTGAGGTTCTCTGACTTTCTGGGTCATCTAACAGCTGATCCCATGTTGTCAAGTCGTTGGATCAAGCCTGTAATATCAACAGTGAAGTTATGTTCAGAAATTGGTGGGTGAACTTTAGCCTTACCTTGTTGTTCATATGTGAGATTGACTTCTGAACGGTCAGGTCTGGAATATGGGGTTGGTCTGTAGCTGGCGCCCCCATTATAGCTCTTTCTGTTTGACTTCTCATACTCTTTGGAACTGTTGGACGCTCCTACTTTGGTGTTTTTATCTTCTTCCAGCCTGATGTGGGAAAGGGTCTTGGCCTGAACATCTTCGGAGGTATGACATACATAGTGAGTTCGACATATAGATCACTATTTGGTAGTAGTCCCTGTCTGAATGCCTCTACTACTCTTCCAACGTCACATCTAGGGATAGACACCTTCTCTTTATTAAATATGGCAAGGAATACCCTGAGGGTCTCGCCTGACTTCTGGGTTATCCTTTAGAGATCACTGGATCGTTTCTCCTACTCCCTGCTACTTGCAAATTGTTGATTGAAGTTATTGATCAGGTCAGCAAAGGACTTTACGCTCCCGATTGGTAGATTGATATACCATTGCAGTGCTGGTCCGATCAGGGTTGTTCCAAATCCCTTACACATGAAGACCTTCCTATATGCACTAGGAATAGACGCAACAAACATTTTTTGCTTGTATAAAGCTACATGGTTTTGAGGATCCGAGGTTCCATCGTATATTTTCATGGATGGAATTACGAATTTCTTTGGGAGATCTCTCCTGGCTATTTCATCTATGAAAGGTGACTTAGCATAACTGTTTGGAAAAGGCTTCCTCCAGGGTAGCAGGTACTCCGGGTATCTTCTCAAATATTTCATTGAGCTTCTTTATTTCCTGGACTACTGCCGTCATGATGGCTGCTGCTGACTCATCAGGTTTAGCATTCTCGCCAGATTTGAGTATATTGTCATCATCAATTTGGACAATATTTTTGGTGTTACTTGGACTCCCAAAATTTGAGGAGTCGAAGTGCTTGATAATTGAGGAAAATGGGGTTTCGAGTTGAATCCTGGAACTTCCCTGAGCTTTTTCTAGTTTCTATTTCAGGGCAAGTTCGGATTCTTTCAACTGTTGGATCTCTGCTTCAGTTTGAGCCATTTTTTCTTTCATGCTTTCCAATTCCACAATTTGTTGCAAGGCAGCGTTCAATTGCTCTTCGATGGTAGGTTGTGCCATTTTTTGTTGGTTTTTTGATAATTTTTTGCAAATAAGGAAAAAATATTTTAATGAGCTAGATGCCCCACGGTGGGCGCCAATTGTTTTAGGGTGATCTCGCGCAAAGCTAAATCAGGTCAGGGTTGAGACTGACAGGGTCAACTAGCTCTAGCAATCTGTATTGAATATAACACAAGTTAACAAATACGAAATGTAAAACGAGTAAGGAAAATGATAAGACAAATAATTTTGTACGTGGAAAACCCTTAAATGGGAAAAAACCACGGGTACCAAGCCATGAGAGGATTTCACTATAACTTTATGTAAATGGCACAAATAATATAAGATTGCTTTAGTATAATGTATAATGTGATAGTATGTTATTGCACGCTGGACTTCAACTGATTCCCTGTTGTTCTTATATATCCAGGTTGAACGACCATATAATCTTCACCATTAATGCGTAATATTCCTCCTTAATGATGCCATTTAATTACTTAGTTATTGTGCTTAATTACTCATATAAATGCTTTCTCTTTATTGCAGAATCTTCTCCATAAATCTTGTTGTAAACACTTGAATATATGATTAGATATTATCTTAACCAAATATTGTCCTTATATTTGATCAGCGTCCTCTCCTTGCCTGGTGCCATTCTTGATCTACCCTGACGCTTTTGTACCCTGAAAGTCAGGTTAGGTTAGAAGTTACGCGAATTGGCAGAGGGAAATCAAGGCCTAACAGTTACTACCGCACTGGGATATCGATTTCAGTGTAGAGTTGAAGCCGGGGACGAGACCTATCTCTAAGGCCCCGTACCATATGGGTCATGAGGAGCAGTTAGAGTTAAAGAAGCAGTTAGATGAGTTACTAGAGAAAAGCGATACATTAGACTTAGTGTATCGCCTTGGGGTGCTCCAGTTCTGTTTGTAAAGAAGAAGGATGGCAGCTTAAGGTTGTGTATTGACTACATGGAGCTGTACCATGTGACGGTGAAGAACAAGTATCCTTTACTGAGGATTGATGACCTTTTTGATCAGTTTAGTGGGGCTGGATGTTTTCAAAGATCGATTTGAGGTTGGGCTACCATCAGCTGAGAATCCGGGATGAGGACATACCGAAAAAAGCTTTTCGATCGAGGTATGGTCACTATGAGTATGTGGTAATGTCGTTCGGGTTGACTAATGCACCAGCAGTTTTCATGGATTTGATGAACCGGGTTTTCAGCCAGTTCTTGGATCGGTTTTTAGTGGTCTTCATTAATGACATTCTAGTCTATTATAAGACTAGGGAGGATCACGAGGAGCATCTGAGACTGGTATTATAAATCTTGCGTGATAACTAGTTATATGCTAAGTTGTCTAAGTGCGAGCTTTGGCTCGAAAAGGTGGCCTTTCTGGGCCATGTGATATCTAAGGATGGGGTAGCTGTGGATCCTACCAAGATAGAGGCGGTGACTAAATGTGAAGCACCAAAACATGTGGCTGAGGTACGGAGTTTCTTGGGTCTAGCCGGGTATTACAGGAGGTTCGTGAAAGATAACTCAAAGATAGCTAGACCTATGACAGCATTGATGAGGAAGGAGAACAGATGTCGCTGGGATGAGAATTGTGAGACGGCGTTCCAAACCTTAAAAGAGCGTTTTACTACAACTCATTTCCTAGCCTTGCTAGAGGGAAGTGAGAAGTTTGAGGTCTACACGGATGCTTCAAAGAATGGGTTGGGTTGTGTGCTCATGCAGAATGAGAAGGTTATCGCTTATGCTTCGAGACAGCTAAAGACTTATGAGGAGAACTACCGTACTCACGACTTGGAGTTGGGTGCTATAGTTTTTGCTTTGAAGATTTGGAGGCAATACCTTTATGGAGCGACTTTTAAGGTGTTTTCTGTGACACCCCGCGATATAACACAAACATATCTGATAAATTGCAGCAGAAAAATGCAAGATTTTTAAAACCTTTTTGAAGTTTAATCGCGAAGTACCACTGAACATAAATAAACGATTATAAAGGGCAATATAGGTTATACAAACCAAAGTAAGAAAAGTAGGGGGAATAGATATCCCACGAATAACATAGTTTAACGGGTGAGTCTAAGCTACGAATGTAAAAGTCAATTGTCGATGCTCGCTAGCTCACACTAGTCTCAACCCCATAGATCACAAACCTGTACCTGTCATTCATGTAAACATGAACGCCATGGTCAGTGGGGAGTAACTCAAGGTTCTCCCAGCCACATTACAACAAAACGAAGGTAAATAGAAACTCTGATAGGCAAAGTACATCAATTATAACATAAACAACTTGAATAGTAAAGCATATAAGATCATATAAGATAGATGAGCTAAAAATGTTGTTGACTTATATATGCTTTAGTTTTAATGATGAAAAGTTTGTAGTTATGTTGTATATGCATCTTGCCCTTAATCGTTTGTTTAGTCCTTATAGATTGGATTATTTACGATTAAGTCTTTAAGAATTGTGATTGACATCAAAGATAAGCAAGTACTCATGATCAAGCGTCTAATCAAGATCAAAGCTATTCAAGTTACAATGACAATCAAGGATTGATCAAGATAAAGAACAAAGAGAAGCTCATATGAAAAGATGAAGTCTATTATGAAGATCCCAAGGAAGATTAGATAGAATAGGGTTTCATCTCTTAATGGAACTTAAAGTGTTAATCTTTAGTAAGTAAGGTTATAGCTTCACAGCTATAACATTACTTATATAAAGACTTGGAGTTATAGTTGTCATACTATAACTTTGATCTGCAAGTATTAAATCACACACGACTAAAATATTTTCTTACTTAAATTACTTTGGAAAATATCCTTTTGTTTTATCTCTGAATTTGGCACCTTGAATTGTTATTAGAAGAGATGGGCATGAATCTTTATTTGATATGAGATATTAGTTACTCAAGGAAATTAGTAAAAMTAATTAAACAACTTATGAGTTGTTTTATTATTACTAATTAGGGTTTCTAAGCCTTCATATCTAAAACTCTATATTATCTATCTATTTTTGGTGCTAGGGTTTTCACGAGCTTACCAACGTGCATATGGGCTGTTTGGTTTCGTGGAACTTTCAACATATAAGATATGGATATTATTCTTAGAATAATTCTATATTATCTTATATCTTTGCAATATTTAGATGGATCTTATGATAAGAATTTTTTTTTATCATATCTAGGGTTTTAAGGAAGAATATCAAGAGAATATTTAATAAAGATATTTTATATCTTTATAATTATTGTCTATCTTTTATTAAAGATTACTTAAAGAATAATAGAGGAAATAATATCTTATTTGGATACTATCATTATTTTCGATATCTAGGGTTTCCTTGGAAACCTAGATCATGCCAATCACTATAAATAAGAGGCGTGCCACATTAGAAGAACAAGACTTTTTTTCGAGCAAACACTTTCAAGAGCAAAATGTTTTTTTAACGAAATTCTTTTTTCAAATTATTGATTTTTAAAGTCGTGTGTTATTATTGTTTGCATTAACGTTTTAAGTTTCATTAGAAGATAATATCGCTTAATATTTGTTTCTTACTCATTCATTTGTGAAGACTAGAAGAACAAACAAACACTTTCTTATTTACGTAAGATAGTCGAGTATTTAATGATACTCAAAGTGAGTTACAACTAGAGTTAGTTGTACTAGTGGGTTGATAATTTTGTAATTAGTATAAAGGTATTAACATTATTAATCGAGAATAGTGGACGTAGATTTCGACTTGTGAAACTGAACCACTTCAAAAATTATGTGTCCTCGTCTCTTTCATTTGCTTTCTAGTTTTCTTATCGCTTAGTTACTTAGGTTTAATCAATAAACCTTAAGTAGACAATTCATCAC
>VHZZ01007720.1:43549-55008 GCA_009801015.1 Silene noctiflora
TCATGTATTCTTTATGTGAGATTTACATATGTGATCAAATATGATCGACAATTTGTGATCGCATTATTGTCGGGGACACTTTTCTCCAACACTAACCTAGAATCAGACCTGGCCAAGGAGGTGAACCAGTTAGAAAATAAAACCCCAGACCAGGAATGGACCATGTTCATAGACAGAGCATCCAACGCAAGGGGTACAAGATTAGGATTAGTGCTAAAATTGTCACAAGGGGACACAATAGCTCAGGCTGTAAGCTGTGAGTTTAGTGCTACTAATAATGAAGCTGAATATGAAGCCCTCATAGAAAGAATCAAGGTATGTTTGGACCTCGGTGTTCAAAATCTAAAGGTAAACACTGGCTCATTATTAGTTGTTAGTCAAATGAAGGGAATTTACACGGCTAAAGATGCAAAAATGATTTTATACTTAGAACATGCTAAAGAATTGAGCTCTAAATTCCATTCATTTGATATCAATCAAATACCAAGAGACTTGAATACCCAGGCTGACGCTCTAGCCAGCCTAGGATCAAATTTTACCCATGATGTTTTCAAGAAAATACCCATTGTTCATTTACTTGAACCTGCTATCCGCAAGCCTGAAGAAGCAAACCCTATAAAATTAACAACAATTCCTGGACAAAACCATAATAGGACTAGTTTCTCCAGGGTGTACTACCTCAAGGTAGACACGAGGCCAGAGCCTTTAGAATAAGAGCATCTACCCATTCCATTATAAATAATACTCAGTTTAAGAGATCAAAGGCTGGACCATATCTAAGATGTCTTGAACTTGATGAAACAAAACAAGTACTCCAAGAAATGCATGGCATGCATTATGGCAACCAAAAAGGAGGAAGAAGTCTGGCCAGCAAAATCCTCAGAACTGGCTATTACTGGCCTACCCTGAGGGCTGACTATTTGGAATAGTGCGCAAAGTGTGAAGCATGCCGCTCCAATAATTCATCAGCCATCAGAACTACTTCACTCGATCTCTACACCCTGGCCATTCATGAAATGGGGCATGAACATAGTAGGAAAGCTACATGTAGCTCCAGGGCAGAAAGTATTCATGTTAGTCAAGACCAATTACTTCTCCAAATGGATAGAGGCTGATTCCTATAGGCAAGTCACTGAAAAAGAAGTAATATCCTTTATCAAGATAAACAGAATCTGCAGATATGGAATTCCCTCGGAAATAGTATATGACAATGGCACACAGTTTGTTGGAAGAAAGACCAAAGCTTTCTGTGCTAAATGGAATATCAACCTAGCAACTTCAACCCCTGGATACCCAAAAGCAAACGGTCAGGCTGAATCAAGTAACAAAGTAGTCATCAACTGCCTGAAAAAGAAATTTAAAAGACGACAGAGCAAGTGGGCAGAAGAACTTTCACTGGTACTATATGAGCAGACAAGACGACTCCAAAGACCTTAACTGGTCAAACACCATATTCATTGGGGTATGGCTGTGAAGCTGTAATCCCTGCCGAAATTCGAGTTCCAACCTCAAGATACAGCCTGAACAATGTTGAAAGAAATAACAGCCTGATGCAAGATAACTTAGTTCTGGCTAAGGAACAAAGAGATGATGCTAAGATCAGGATAGCTTCGTACCAACAAGCAGTAGAACGAAGTTACAACAAGAACGTCAAGATCAGAGTATTCGGGTAAGGAGACCTCGTCCTGCGCAAAGTATTTCCAAACAAAAAAAGAAAAATCAGCAGGAAAATTGGCTCCTGCATGGGAAGGACTAATTGACTCAATCGTCGGTCAAGGAGCATACAGACTCCAAACATTAGAAAGGGAAATAATCTCAAGATCCTGGAATATAACACATTTAAAGCTGTTTCATGTATAATAAAAATAAATTCTACCCTGCCTTAGTCAAGGTAAGAATTTGCTTCAAACCTATCTGTGTTCTATGTGCGTTATTTTATATGAAGTGCCTGAAATATATGCCTGCCTTGTATGACCAATATGCAATCTTCATGCTATAATTTTTACATAAATTCTATATATGACTAATCTTATTTATATGTATTACTTGAATCCTGAATAATTATACATGATATATCGTTACATGAATAAGTCTTTAGGATTGAGGGTTACTCTGTCATATGTTTTCCTTATTTATTTCCGCACCCTACCGTGCCTAACGAAGTTGGTAACCCACACTAGATACTATAAATGGCAGGGACAATCAGGCACCAAATAATTGCCTGACCTGACTGTTCGCTGCACACCTATACAATCGGCTGGACGCAACAGTATGATAGGATGAAAGGTGTTTTATCCTTACTATTTGTCCAAAAACACCTCCCGTCAGGCCGAATACCGAGCCCTCCAGTCAGGCAGGGGACATAAGCCCTCCAGTTAGGCTGTATTTCTCGTTTGTCCAAACAACTGAACAAAACAGATTAACAGGTTAAAAAGATACAGGTAAACAGGTTTAACAGAATCTAAAGCATGCAAGAAGATGATCAAGTAAACAAATGTCAGGCTTCGAGAGCCAGCCCCGTCATTAAAACCTTTACCCCCCGGGGCAAAGGCGCCAAAATATCCAGGTCAGGGATAACCACCCTGACCAAAAAGTGTCACAAAAATAAATAAAGAAAAATAATTGTCTTTCCAGGGTCATCCCCCCTGGATGGACCAATACCAAGCACTTAAAATTAATTACTGCTCCCCTTTGGAAGCAGTATTATCATCACCCTCACCAGCCTACTCTGCATCTGCATCCTGCTGCCCTGGAAAATCAACCTCTTCATCTTCACCAAGATTATGCAATTCAGGGTACTTGGCAGCAGCTATCGCCATTTCAGCCTCAGGATCCCAACTCGTCGTAGGCTCCAAAGACTCCGACATGGCAACCACTTTACCTATGATAAAGAAATACAAAGAAGCATCATCATGCTTACACTCCAAGTCATCCTTTTCAATATTGAGCTCCTCATTCATGTCCATGGATTCCTGAAGAAGATGCTTACTGGATGCGATCTCAGCCCTGGCAGCATCAACTTCTGCCCTGGCAGCAGCAACCTCAGCTTTATGCTCAGCCTACATCTGCGCTGAATCAGTCTTCACAGCAGCCAGCTCCCCTCGAACAAAGCTGAGTTCAGACCTCAACCTGTCAGAGTTAGAGGCCTGAAGATCAAGCCTATCTACCAAAGAAGCAGACTGATAAGCATTGACAAGACATGATGTGGCACTCTGAAAAATAGAGCAAGTGTTAAACATGAACACTTACGAAAAACATATACAATAAACAAAAAGAAATGTATATATATATATATACCTCTTGCATGGACCCAAGAAAATTCACCAACAGACCCATAGCGTAATCCGCAGCAGTAACAGCCTTGGTGGAAGTCTCAATGGGATCCATTAGCGGCATGCAACCAGAGTTGAAAGCAGCATAATTCTTAATTTTCTCCCTAGCAACATCAAGATTGTCCACTCTAGCCTTGACTTCCCTGACAGGGACAGGAATATCAGCTTCCTCATGTTTCCTCTTCTGAGGCACTGACCTCATCAGCAGATGTAGTAGGCAGATCTGTCAAGTTAATAACAGCATTAATCCCACCACTACTATGGGAACCCTCTTCTTTGACCCTGGCAAGCCTAGCAGCCAGGTCAGCCATGCCTTACCTGGCAAGCCTAGTGGAGGATCTAGTAGTTACAACAAGAGATACTATTTCAGCAATAAAAATAGGTTACTATAAAAAAGAAAAACTAGAGGAAGAAAGAAAAATGAGCAGGTATCGGAGTATCTTACTGCCTGAAACCGAAGGACCAACAACCTTAACAGGCCTGGGCACCTTGGGAGCACCTTCACTCGTCAAACAGCGAGGAAAACGATCCGTCCCACAATAAAAAGGCCACGTCCTCTCCGTGGCAGGAAGAGCGAGAAAAGCAGTAATTTTTTCAGTAGGATACCCAATATCAGGCATCCAATCATCCATTACAAATAAAAGGTACACATTAATGACTAATTTCTTGTTTATCCTTAACTAACATAATACTTGCAGAAAAGAAAGGAAAGGAAACTTACCAGCAACACAAGCCTCGTAATTCAGATACGCCCGGTCAGGACCAACAGAGTTAGTCCTGATGAACATGTACCCATTAGCCCAACTTTTGTCATGACCACTGTCAAGATTGTAGAGCAGTGGAGTAACGCCAATTTCTTTGATCACCTCAACCATCAAAGGAGAAAGAGGAAGCTTACAACCAGCCCTGAACGCCCAGTCATGGATACAGAACCAGCCAGGGTAACTCCAATCATCCTTGATTAGAGAATATTCAAGGATCGAGACTTCAGCATCAGCAGGAATGACACCCTTCTCCTTCAAAATTTGCTCAACCTCGGGTTTGAGACGATTGGCAAGAGATTGTTGGTCATTCAGAGCTTTAGTGGGCTTAAATTCGAATTTCTTGTAAGAAATATAGACCATCTCCAGGGGAGGAGCAGAAGGGTTTTCTCAAGAAGACGGCTGAACCTCCGAAGAAACAGGTTGGTCCTCTGAAACAACCTCGACGGGAGACGCAACAACAGCTACTGCACCTCTGGTAGACTTCCTTTTTCCAGCCATTATTCGAATAAGTTATTTGAATATTTCGAGGAGATTAAGGGAAGAAAAATGAAAATTATAAAGTTTTTGGATTTTTGATGAAGGTAAAAAACGAAGGGTGAAAGACAATTTATTGGAAGTGAAAAATTAGGGTTTCAACTGCAAGTGGTAAGTTAAATTATTGGATGGCGGCAGTAAATAAACACTTGTCACATCTAAGCTGTATCTAGCCGTTGCACGAACTCTTGGGCTTCATTTAAACGGTCACAAGACAATTCCTTAACTCGAAAGGTATCTCCTCTTTACTGGCCTGACCCAGCGATAATAAGGAGATAAGGGGCAATTGTTAGGCCTGGATTTCCCCCTGCCAATTCCGGGTAACTTATATCCTGGTCTGACTTTCAGGGTACGAAAGTGTCATGGTAGAGCAAGAATGGCACCAGGCAATGAGAGGACACTGATCAAATATAAGGACAATATTTGGTTAAGATAATATCAAATCATATATTCAAGCGTTTACAACAAGATTTATGGAGAAGATTCTACAATAAAGAGCAAGCATTTATATGAGTAATTAAGCACAATAACTAAGTAATTAAATGGCATCATTAAGGAGGAATATTACACATTAATGGTGAAGATCATATGTCCGTTCAACCTGGCTATATAAGAACAACAGGGAATCACTTGAAGTCCAGCATGCAATAACATACTAGCTATCACATTACACATTATACTAAAGCAATCTTATATTATTTGTGCCATTTACATAAAATTATAGTGAAATCCTCTCCTTGCTTGGTACCCGTGGTTTTTTCCCATCTAAGGGTTTTCCACGTACAAAATTATTTGTGTTATCATTTTCCTTACTCGTTTTACATTTTGTATTTGTTAACTTGTGTTATATTCAATACAGATTGCTAAAGCTAGTTGACCCTGTCAATCTCAACCCTGACCTGATTTAGCCTTGCACAAAATCACCCCAAGACAGTAACCCTGTTATCTCATCTGGAAAAACGTCCTCGAATTCACCCACCACAGGTATCTCCATATCTGATGGCTCATCTATCTTAGTGTCTTTCACATGGCATTGAATAGGGTAGCCCTTCCTCAGGTACAACTTCAATGTCACAGCTGCAATGATCTTGACTTTGGGTTTGATCTCAAACCCACGGTAAGACACTCTAACTCCCTTAGGCCCTTTTTAAAGAGACCTTCTTCTGGTGAGAGTCTATGGTAGCATTATACCTCCCCAGCCAATCCATCTCGACTATGACCGCAAACCCATCCATAGGAAACTCAAACAAATCAACTGGAAAGTTAACTTGTCCAACAACCATAGACACCCCTTATACAATCTCCCGACGATATAAAAACTTCATCCCTTACAGACTCACACTCCCCCAAACCCATAGCCTTATCATGACTTCTAGATACAAACGAATGTGTTGCCCCCGAACCAAATAAAACAAAAGAAGGGGTATTATTAACAAGGAATGTACCAGTGACCACTTGCGCATCATCCTACGCTACTTGCTTATCCATCATGAAAAGCTTGTCGTAGTTCTTCTGTTCTCCACCCTGCACTGTGCTAGCCAATGCAGTCGATTTAGCAACTGAGTTCTGATTCCCATTACCATTCAACCTCTGATAATTCCCACAGTTGTTGCGGTTGAAGTTACCAGTGTTTCCTTGACTCCCTTGGCTATGCCATGACCCAGCTGGTCTGTTGCTTGCCATACTCTGACCTAGTCCTTTAGAAAACCCTCATTTGCGCTGTCCTTGAAAACCGTTCCCGCCAAGACTGGTACACTCATGCCTCTTGTCGCCCGAACCACCACAGTTGTAGCAAGTCAACCCCGATCCGCCACTAAATCTCCTACCACCCTGGCCTCCAAATGATGAGCCTCCACTGAATCCGAAGCCACTAGAGGAAGCCCTCCCATGGTTGTAGTTCCCTCTCTTAAACCCACATGTCCTCTTGCCCTCACTTTCAGCCTTCCTCTTCTCACTACCCTTCTCCTTAGCCTCTTTCATCATATCCGCCAATCTCTCTGTATTCCCATCCCTCTCATAAACTTCCTTCATGTTCGTAAGGACCCCAGAAGTCAACTTCTCAAGAATCTTCACCGATAACCCCTTCTTGAAGCGAATAGCTAAGCTCACTAGATTCATCTTCATGTCGTCCACATAACGAGCCAACTCATTGAATTTCCGGTAGTATTCTGCCACTGTCACACCCTCGGTCATACGGAAATAGTCAAACTCCACCCTCAACTTGTTTCGCACATGCTCAGGAACGAACTGGTGCCTCATAGCCTTCTTGAAGTCACTCCAGGGGATAGCAGTTTCCTCTTGGCTCCTATAATACTCTCTTGCTGTCTCCCTCTCTCTGTTCCACCAAACTCTGGCCTCATCCCTTAGGTAAAACGCAGCCTTTTCCATCTTGAGCTCCTCTAGACAATTGACCACCTCAAGCACAATCTCCATCTCCCTATGCCAGTTGTCCAACAGTTTCGGCGCCCCCGTGCCCTTATAGGTCGTAGGGTGGAAGCGAGAGATAGTGGTGCTCATCTTTGTGGCATCCACTACCTTCTCCTTAGATTTCCTTATTGTCTTAAGAGCCTCGGTGAGAACCTCCTTTTTTCAATCATACATGCTATCTCATCAATGGTAATCTCTGAAGCTCTCACGTACGCAACTGATATTTTAGGAGGCATATTTAGCTATAGAAGAAGAACAGTCGTAAGCACATAGCCTACGAATCAAAACAAACACAAATATCCTCCCAGAAAGACACTCGGTCGAGTGCCCAAGGACACTCGGTCGAGTCACATATGTACTCGGTCGAGTCACATATGTACTCGGTCGAGTCACATATGTACTCGGTCGAGTTCAAATGATCCAAAACCTGGTCATAAATACCCATAAAACATACTCGGTCGAGTACGAAACATACTCGGTCGAGTACAGCCCACTCGGTCGAGTTGATAACTTACAGAGATTCTAGCCCAAAACACCAATTTATCCACTCGGTGGAGTGTTAGGGACTCAGTCGACTTACTCTTACTCGGTCGAGTCCCCCTCACTCAGTCGAGTCATGCTATATACGAACTACCCCCATGCTTAGACAAAACATAAATCACACTTGTAGGCTTAACATGATACTAACTCCATATCAGCACTTTATCCATACATTCAATAACTCAACTCATATCCATATACTTCACACATATCCACCCATCTCATACACATATCATCCAACAATCCATTTGAAACATATAAGTAAAACATAGGAACCCAACGGCCCTTAACACCCCATAGTGACCGGTTAAAAGTTGTAAAGGCAAAAATACGGCCTTAGGACATCTCCCTAGCCTTTGTGGTAGCCCTAAACAACTCCTACTCGGGTTCATTTTATTTAGACACCCTAAGTTCCTTGATTCATTGGTTTTATGTTCCAAAATCGTCGCTTTAATACCACTTTGTAACACCCTCATAGCCCAAGGCACCTTACCAAGGACTACCTCAAGACTTGGAGGTACTACCATCTCGGTTACCCGAGGTAATGTACATCACAGAAACCATAATGAAACATATAATTCAAGATTAACTTTATTAAATAGGTTACAAATTCCCAAAAACACAAATACAATTCAAATATCAAAACTGTGATAACAACATAAGATAAAGTTATGCGAAAGCTAGACAGTAAATAACTGGTGATGGCTCCGCCCTGGCAATCCTCGTAGCAGCAACAACAATAATAAATCATCATCACCTGCTAAACTAAGTGCTCACCATCCCCGAATGGATCACCACAGTTTTGAAAACAGAAACAAGGTCAGTCAACTATACAATAATATGACGTAGCAATACAAAATCATGAACATCCACTTTAACCATAACCACCACCACCAAACTCCATAGTAACCAGTAACTGACTACACACCAAGGTGTGTAGCCCTGCCAGACCACAGTTTTGAAAACAGAAACGAGGTCAGTCAATTATACAATTATATAACGTAGCAATACATAAGCATGAACATACACTGTAACCATAACCACCACCTCCAAACTCCATAGTAAAAAGTAACCGACTACACACCAAGGTGTATAGCCCTGCCAGATCACCCATCGCAACAGGTAATCGACGCCGTCAGTGGGAACCGTAACCTTACCACCAAAATCCTCGCTCACGCATGAGCGAACCCAAGTCCATTAATGTGCACATCCCCCTTGCGTCGAGAAACACAAGAGGCAAACAACGGGGGTGAGACCATCTCTCGCAATGGCTCACAATACCAACTCCAAACTCCAAGAACAATATCCATATCATAAACATATCATAAAATATTAGCAAAGATCGTCACATTGTAGTACATATCATTCTACAGTCAACTGAGTAGGGAAACCCTATCTGATAGGCAACTCCAATCAATCACAACACGGAAATCATAAAGCTTCTTCTACGATTCTCCTCCTAGAACATAATTAATTAATCAAAACAACGAACGCAGCAATCTAATACCAAAACCCCCAAATACTCAAATTAGGGTTTCACTAATCTACAACAATACCATAAAGGGCTAAATCAAATACTTACCCAAATGATTAAAGAAGTAAAGGTATGAAAATCCCTAAAAATGATGAACTTCGTGTTGGAGTAGTGTCCTCCTTAATAGTGCGTCTACTTAATAAATCTCATAAGAGGAATTTCAGGGATTATTTATTATTTGTTAGTTGATCAAGGTAAATCGGTAACGCTCGGCTGACAAGAGTTTGACGTTACTGTCGTAAGACGACGGTGATTAACTGATCCCTTTCGGTCACACCTAAAGGACGATTCCCAAATAGTAAACTAATTTTTTGTATAAGATAAGATATATATAATTTGTAACACCCCCATTTATACAAGAGGCTTTAGAAAGACATTCCCGAATAAATAAGACTGTTACCATCTCGGTTTGCCGAGGTAGCGTATAACAAACATAACGAAACAACAGTACTTTAATTAAATAATAATTTAGCGTTGAGGCTTTTATTACAACAAACTAAAAGTACTTAAACATATTCAAAATACAACCGCAGTGGAAATTAAACTGAATCACTAAGCTAATATGGTCTATGCTTCTAAGTCTTTATGATGCCTCACGCCGTCCAGCTCCCAGCTTAGCTACAGAAGTCTTGTCAGTCAATTTGCTCCCCAAAATTGGTTCATCACAGGTGTTCACGAATACACGGTCAACCACGAGGTTGAGTAGCATATACTTAAACAACATAAGCAAGAATAAATGCAACAATGACATATGAGACTATGCAACTGATGCACCTCCGCATCATGACTCATTCTCTCTTTAGTTCACCCAGGTGATCACAGCCCGATTCACCCACCTCGCCATTCCCTAGGTCAAGATACAACTCAACTGTCGTTGAGATCCAGGACCGCGCCTGAGTTTGCCATGGTCAGGCCTGCAGGCAAGCCATGGGCCTAATAATAATAATCATTCCAATTGTCTTTCCGACAATCAATACCGACATTCGACTCAAAGTCAATGCATGCCATGCCAATCATTAACTAACAATGCATAACTCATGCCAATAATCTTTACTCATCATCATAAATAATCAACAACACGGTTGTGCATATCATGTCAACTCAAACAATGCACTCTCACGCATCCAGACCATGTATAATCAACCATCATCCAATTAGCAATATCCACGAAAACCAATCAACCATAATAATCATTCATAACAACCATTCACACAATAAATCATAACAGGATAGTTGAGTAGGTATATCCTACCTTTTAGCTAGCAAATCCCGTCAGCAATTCAAGTCAACAGTCAATAATACTCCACCACGAACTCGTCACCTATAAACACGTATTATATAATTAATTCATTATTCGATATCGTATCCTCTTACGAATTACTTTAGTGATTAATTATTAATTATTATTTACGTATTATACGATTTATATTAGTTATCGATGCRTAAAACAAAACGAATAACAACAAACCAACTCTCTCCAAACCCGCATCAAACACGTGCCTCTTACACGGTCTATACACGGCTTCTACCACCAATCCCCACCACGGCTGGCCACTTTGCACTCTGGTGGTCACCACCAGCCCTAGGGGTCTCTGCCTAGGAAACCACCAAGCCAACACCACCGTCCTTTACACCTCTTACTCACGCTCCCTCGACTCGACACACACACAATAGCCCTCGACAAAACCCCCTCACAACCACCATGACAACCACCACACCACCACCGGCCATCACCCCCATCATCCTTGATGTACGGCGACTCCAGTTGTGGGGTCCAACCACCCTCAACACCAACAAAGCCACCACAAGATTCGTCTTAAGACAGTTGTACAGTTCGCATACCCCGTCCCCTGTTTTCCTTTACTCCGTCCACCATACGCACCAACGGCAACCGCTGGCCACCACGACTGTCCCCCTATGGTCGACTATCCACCCTGCATCCAACGCAACCATCCCCGGGTCAAACCATCAAGGTTTCGGGTCTCAATTGTGTTCGAAAGCCCGGACACAAACACTCTGTTCTCCCGTCCGTTTCACACTTCTCCGGCCACCTCCGTCGCCGTCGACGGTCACCTCTTGGTCAGACTAAAGTCACGGCACACTAGGGTTCAAGTCACAATCAAAAAACGGGTCCTATATGGTTCATACATCAATTGCGTCGATCTCTAATCTAGACATGTGAACGATCAATTAATTAATTAGAAATTACAAACTGTCTTACCTTCTACTGATTATGCGAAGATCTCTTATTGCTAGGTCTCCTCTCAAACACGAAATCCCTGAATTATGAAGGTAAAGGTTAGGGTTAGGTCGATATCTTCCCTTTTA
>VHZZ01007723.1:47549-60343 GCA_009801015.1 Silene noctiflora
ATTTACCGTAAGATCTCCGGAAGTGACAAACGAGCCGGCACTTGAATCACTCACGTTCGAGTGACACGATTAGGCTAGAATATGAATTTGGTCACCCATGAGTCGTTGGTCAAAATAAGGTCAATATACGGGCTACCTATTTCAAAGGTTAGGTAATAAAGTTGGAAGATTAAGGAAATACAGAAAATTAGCTCATGTTCTGAGATGGTGGGTGTGGGAACTACTGCATGAAGGGTTTAATGGGTCTCGAGGTAGCCGATCAGTGATGGTGGACACTACTTCCACACAATAAGGCGATGGTGAGTGAGAGAGGAAATGAGAAAGAAGAAAGAGAATTGGGAGGAGAACAAACAAGAGGGGTAAAATGATTCAAAGCACTGCGTAAATAAATAAGTTATGAAATTTACAACAATTTATATCTACTTTTCTGATTTCACCTCTTATACGTTAAAAAGTCGAAGAAAAAAAAGTAGAGTAATTCAAATAAAATTAAGCAATATAAACTTATAGAAAGTGCATGAGTAGACAAAGTAAAGTTTTCTATAATTTAATAATTTACTAAATCCAAAAAATATGTACATTTTTATTTTTAATAATACTTTTCGTTACCACCCGTGCAGTGCACGGGTTCAAAACTAGTTTAGGAATAAAACGATAGTAGTGAAAATGAGTAAGAATCATTATTAACGTTTTGAGTTAGGCGGGAAAATAATTCATCATGGCTTGACACGTGTACAGTAAAATATCGAGTGGTTCATCTATTATACTTTTATATAAATAGATAATTGTCAAATTCTTTAACATTCCTATCTAAAAAATCGCACAATAGTTTGGTATTAATAACTTAAAACCCTCGGGGTTATTTCAAAAAAATAAAAAATAAAAAACTTGATTCGATTTGAACACGACCCAGTTAACCCGTTTGACACCACTTGAGAGAGAAAAAAAAAAAAAAAATAAGGTGTGAGTGGGCATAACTCGTAAGTTATTGATAGATTCGTGTGTTTAGCTCTAAATTGACCCTAATTGTTTAGAATCTGTAAGCTATTTTTGTTGGATTTATAGGGTTTGTCCAATTGATGATACGAATCGGTAACCCTGATTTATAATTTTTGGCGATGGAGCAGAGAGGTACTCGAGTTGCGTCATTTGGACAGACGGAGATTAATTGGGACAAGTAAGTATTCCATTCAAAAATCAATCATTCAATCTTATATGTTCATCATTTTAATTTGAGCATTATATATGATCAAATTCATGAAGAAATGTGAGCATTATATGCTTTTACCATCTTTATTTAGTTTGGTTTGGAGTTTAATCATTTTAATTTCAAGATTATCCCTTTCATTTTGACTATCAATCCATGCTCAAGTAGATATATGCATTTCGTGATGAATTATTTTCATTGCAAAAGAAGAATTGAGTTAGATGGATGACTGTTGAATACTTGTCTCCAACACCAAACTCGCTATCCGCTCCGTTTTTCTGAGATTTAACTTTGCTTACAGGCTTGACAAGACTAAATTCTATGTTGTTGGAGCTGGGCTATTTACAGGGATAACAGTCGCTCTTTATCCAGTTTCTGTTGTCAAGACTAGGCTACAGGTCGCATCTAAAGATATTGCTGACAGAACTGCATATTCAGCTGTTAGAACCATACTCAAAGCTGACGGAATACCTGGTTTGTACAGAGGATTTGCCACTGTCATTACTGGTGCAGTCCCGTCCAGAATTATATTCCTTACTGCTTTGGAGACTACAAAAGTCGCTGCTTACAGGATTGTTGAACCTCTTAATTTTTCTGAACCATCCAAGGCTGCCATAGCAAACGGGTTTGCTGGAATGTTAGGCTCGCTTTGTGCTCAGACTGTCTTTGTTCCAGTTGATGTGGTATGTACTTGATTTATATGTATACCAATTTAGAGCACTTATAATAATGCTAGGATAAGCTCTTCTAGTTGAAGATGATGGGTATTGGACTACAATGTTGTGTCTAACACATCAACAACAACAACAACAACAACACCATCACCCTTGTGCCTCATGTAGTGTATAGAAGGGCACCTTTCTTGGGTTTGAATAGGTGCTGGTCGATTTTAGTTAAAAATTATTAAATGAACTTCACCACTTACCCACTTGACTTCCTCATATAAAAATAAATAAATTAATTTATCATTTTTCCGTTATTCATTCCTTTATCTAGTAAAAAATATATTTTTCCTCATTTCGCATAAACCCATCTGACCCACTATATCTCCATCCCCTTCCTTGCACACTCCATGGTTTGGCTTTCCTGCAAATACTCATCTCCCATTATTTTACTTAAATGGCTCTACTTCTTGTTGCTACTTATTCTTAATCCCCTCCATAGGACCATAGTACTCCACTGGAACAGTTCACTGGTCTCATTGGTCAAGGTAACGAACTCCGGCAAATCATATTGCTAACTCCGGCACAAACAAACTAGTATGTGTTTGGGCCGTGTCTGAGTGGGAGAGAAGAGGCAGAGAGAGAAAAACTTTTGGCTTGAGTATTTTATCTTTCCCTCATTTTTTTCTCAGAACTTAACTTCTTCGTCTGAGGGAGAGTAGGGTTATTGTTGAACCAGAGAAATTTTTCGGGTATAATATAAAGTAAAGTGAGAAGGATAGGATCGTTGTTGCAGGAGCGATTTTTGTTTGGACTGATGAAAGATAATAGGATTGCTGTGTGGAGCAAAGGTGAGGTGGAGGAGTGAAAAGGTTGAAAGATAATAGGACAATAGGATAAGAGGATCATGGTGAAAGATGGTCTTAGCAACTAACTTCCATTGTTTTGTCTCTCAAGTGCTATTGTGTCTAGCTGGCACACCCTTAAGCCTTATGCTGGCCTTGTCATTGGGATTGCTTGTGTCCAGCAAAAGGATTTCCGTGAAGTTCAATTTAAATTTTGCTTTTTTTTCCTCGAAAAAACTGAAATTAGTCAGATGTTGGGGTATTCTTGTCTCTTATGTGGTCAAGTGGGTTCTTGTCATGATGCCCTACGTGGCGGTGGGGTCTTACTATTTCGAGTTGTCTTGTAACAATTAGCAATTTAGCTTCTAGTTTTTGCTTCGCTCCAGCTTTGTGACATATGTTCTATAGTTCTATAAAATGGACTATTGTGAGCAGGTGGCTCTCTAGTCTATTAATGTTCATTTATGCTGAGGTTCTTTTTTTTTTTGCACTTGAATCATTGTTTAGATTAGTCAGAAGTTGATGGTACAAGGATATTCAGGCTACACAGCCTACAACGGTGGCCTTGATGTTGTACGTAAAGTTGTAAAGTCAAACGGAATTCGAGGACTATATAGGGGGTTTGGACTATCAGTGATGACTTATTCTCCATCCAGTGCTGTGTGGTGGGCGAGCTATGGTTCTAGTCAACGATTATTTTTGAGGTAGAGCTTTATCAGTTATCTATTTTTGGTTTATATTTGAAACTTTGCCTGGTAATGAATCCTGCGTTGTTGTAGTAGCACACCACTACACCCTAGGTTACTCGCTCACAGTTGCACATTAAAGCTGTGTAAGTATGCGCACCTGGTTATGTAAGTTGTGAAGACAGTTTGAACTCAATCCAAGGTCCTTATGTTAACGTTTGTGGTGATTACTTTTAGGATTTTTCCTTAGCCCATAGCCCCTTGAGTAGTTGATACGCAAGCGGAAGTAAAACGGGTTCAATAACAAGAGTCGATGCGGGACAAATTGTTGCGCACCAAATGGCAGTAATAGTAACAAACACTAACGATATTTCAAAAGAATTCCGCCGAGAATTCGGTTCAATGGTGCCCAATGCTAGAGACCTATCTAGTATTGAACGGAGACTTGAAGTACGTTCTCAAGTCGGAAGATTTGATCAAAACTTTGATCGCTTTCTGAAATTCTTATTAATCATTCAATGCCGAAAATCAAACATACAATTCCTTATTTATAATAAAGCTAAGACGTAATTTGATCGGAAGTAGGACAACTAGTTTGACCCGACTTCTTTATTTGATTAACCGTAAAATCCTATCTCCTAAAGGCACTATGATTGCCAATTTATTTATCCTAATAATAATAGTAATAGTTAATAAAGTAATAATTAGCTAGTAAATAATCGAGTCCTAATCGAACCCGAGTCCTTCAACACGCCCTTTCACGAACAGAACTCCAACTCCACCCTTGCAACCATTCAGCATTGAGCCGAGAATCGAACCCGTATCCTGCTCCCTTAAACTTGTACCCGACATATCCTGTAAATCCAAGCTCAACTCGGGTTCTACATTGGATAACGTATCATCCCCTCCTCCTTTAAAGGGAATTGTCCTCAATTCCGAAATACCATCGTCATCGAGGTAAGGTGTCAAGTCCCCTACATTGAAAGTAGCGTGGACACCATAGTTTCTTGGTAGTTCAAATTTATAAGCATTATCATTAACTCGGCTGACCACCTTATAAGGTCCCTCCGCCCTAGGCATGAGTTTATTTTTCCTCTTACACGGAAATCGTTCACTTCGCAAGTGCAGCCATACCAAATCTCCAGGAGCAAAAACCCGTGGTTTGCGGTGCCTGTTTGCTCGCCTCTTATATGCCTCATTAACCTTCTCGATTCTAGCCTTTACCTGCTCGTGTAATCGGTTCATTGATTCCAATTTAGCTACAGCATCATCATGTACCAGCTCATTTTTGGGCAGAGGTAACAAATCGATTGGTAGATACGGATTTAACCCATAAACTATCTCGAATGGAGAGTGACCAGTAGCTATGGTAGGGGATCAGTTGTAAGTAAACTCAGCATGTGCCAACTTCAAATCCCACTGGGTCCTACTAACCAAACCCCGCAAAATCGTACAAAGTATCCGATTCGTGACCTCAGTTTGAGTCCGTGTCCGTCTGAGGATGATGAGACGTACTAAACAATAATTTTGTACCTACCTTCCTCCAAAGTGTAACATCCCGATCAGATACAATGGTTCTAGGAATGCCGTTTAACCTGACGATTTCGCGATAATAAAGATCTGCTATACTGCTAGCACCATCAGTTTTATGACAAGCTAAGAAATGAGCCATTTTTGAGAACCGGTCCACAACTACCATAATCGCATCCTTGCCTCGTTGCGTGCGAGGTAAAACAATAATAAAGTCCATCGAGATATCCTCCCAAGGACGCGTAGCTACAGGTAGTGGAGTGGAGTATATTCGCCTGGCCGAAACACACTTTTCGCCAGCCTACAAGTAACACACCGACTAACGATTACTTGAACATGTCTTTTGCACTCCGAAATGCCCCGCTAACCCTCCACCATGTGCTTCCCAAACTAATAGCTCCCGAATTGGGTGTTTCGGAACGCATAATTTATTGCCTTTAAATAAAAAACCATCCTGCAATAAATAGTCTTGCGTTGCACCAGCTTTGCACTCAACATATATACTTCCAAAATCCACATCCTCCGCTTAATAATCCTTGAGTGTTTCGAAACCTAACAGACGGACCTCAAGCGTAGTGATCAATGAATAACGCCTCGACAAAGCATCAGCCACCACGTTGCATTTTCCCTCTTTATACTTTGAAGAAAAATGAAACGATTGAAGAAACTCGACTCATTTAGCATGACTAGGATTCAATTTTTGCTGACCATGGATGTACTTTAAGGCTTCATGGTTAAAACAAAGTGGCTAGGACGAAGATAATGGCTCCAATGATCAAGAGCTCTCACGATCGCATAAAACTCCTTATCGTATGTTGAATAATTACATCTCGCACCACTTAATTTTTCTGAGAAATAAGCTATGGGTCGTTTAGCTTGCAATAAAACGGCTCAATACCGACCCCGCTGGCATCACACTCGACCTCGAAAGGTTGAGAAAAATCCGGTAAAGCAAGAACTGGTGCTTCGCATAATTTTAATTTAATTACCTCAAACGCCTTATCAGCCGCCTTAGTCCAAATAAACGCACCCTTCTTTAAGCACTCCGTCACAGGGGTAATTTGGCACGAGTGGGTCTGGAACTTAGAGAAGGATGGTTCGAGTTTGTAATATTCATCTTTGATCCGGGCATACTGAAGCAACAAGAATTGAGGACAATTCCTTTCAAAGGGGGAGGGGATGATCCAAAAATAATGAGCCGTGAATAGGGTTGTTTTCAGCTATGGCACGAGATCCGAGATCTTGGTACAACTCGGAATGGAATAAAATATCGTCTTATTTATTATTATTAGGCTTATTATGATTTCAGAATAAGTAATTAGTTTATTTCCTAGTTAGTTATTTCCTTATTTCAGTTTTAGGAAGTTTAATTATGTACTATATCTTTTAGGTAGTTCTTGATTAAGCAAGAATAAGATCTCATCAGAGATACTAGATCAGTTATTAGGTTATTTTTGAAGCCTATATAAAGCGTGCATTGGCCGTCATATAGATTATGATATATTGAATAAAAACAGTGAGTTTTTCGTTTACAATTGTAAGCACGGTTCGACGGGTTCGTTCCAAAATTGTTATTGTTTGACGCGTTTTCAAGCATTAACCCGAGTTATAATCAATAGGTCTTGAATATAATTCATCATTATTCGATCTATAGGTCTAGATCGAATAAATATCCCATTGTTTCGAGATTTTACCAGATTTTGAAGCAAATATCCCTTTTTCTTTATTGTTCATTATTATGTTAAACCGCTTCCGCTCAATTTTCGTATCAGTAGTAAAGTGTGTTTATTTTTCCTGATTGCCTACTCTAGTAAAGCTTCCTTTTCTGTGTTTTTTATAGGTAAATGCGCCTATCCCCCAAATGGCATGCAGTCTTGTATGTTTTAGATTGAAATAGGCCTTAATATTCCATTACTCTTTGGTATAACTTGGATTACTCTGTTTGTAGTCTTTTAGGCTATGGAAATGAGTATCAGGAGGCTCCAATTCTTAGAGATATTGTGTGTATTCAAGCTGCTGGCGGTATCGTTGCTGGAGCCACCGCATCTTGCATCACAACTCCCTTAGATACTATTAAGACTCGCTTACAGGTGCAGGTTAGTCTTGCACTTCTGCTTCTTCATTAAATTATTATGCTGTCCTGTTTGATGCATCAGTTGACTTAATATGCAATCATTTTTCTGTTCTAAGAACTTAAACCTTCATCTTCATGCAACATTTAGTATTTGGTCGTTTTTGAATGACGTAGGCAGCTTGGAGTAAATTGTGTATTTTGCTGAGTAGTGAATTAGTATGATGGAAGGACATCAAGGGCACTCACATCTAATTCCGAAAAAAGGCAGAGAATCATTGACAGTCAAAAGGCGTAACCAAATACATCATGTCCTTGATAGAATTGGCAAAAAGGTCTATATGGTCAGGCTTAGGTCTTCATTTCTGGTTGCATATGTTTAGCTATATCCTTTGGAATGTCATTTGATGTGGAATTTTTCTGTGTCATTCGTACTTAGGGTTTGATTTAGGATTTTTTTCTGGTTGCATATGTTAAGCAAAATTGTTTACTAAACTGGTTGTGATTAATTTTGTAGTGAGCTAGCATTCATTCGGTCCAATTTTTGATGCAATTTCCATAATTGGTCATCTCAAAAACAACCCTTCCGTGTTATAAATCCATCTGACTGTATACATAAGCCCCCTTCACCCTGTTGGTTGCGGAAGCCCTGGAAGCAGTGGCGTAATGTTATGGTTGGTGGTGGATTACTTATTTCCTTGTTATAGGGTTAATAAGTTGACAATGCTCGCTGTTGAAAGGAGACACTAGGATAACCGCATATGTAATAGATACAGAACAACCTACCATAACCCCTTTTGGGATAATGACTTAATGAGAGGAAAAGGGAGAGAAACAATTAGCTGATTCAAGCTTTCTAGAAACAAAGTATGTAACCGTCTAATCTCATCTTAACTACCCATTTGTCTCGAAGAAGGGTGAGTTTTATGTCCTTGTCATGCCGTCCAACAAGGATTACCTAGGCTGTGCACTTTATTATTCCCGTATCCTTGTGGTAAAGCTTGATACCAATTACGTAAGCTCTCTTGCTTGCCACTTGTTAGTTTGGTACAAACAACAAAAAAAGCAACAAAAAATATTTCTGACCTGTTGCTACTTTGTTGCGCTCACAATTCTTTCACTGATGGAATTTGAAAGCTTAAAATATAAGGGAAATACTAAACACATTGTTTGCAAATCATCCATGATGTGGTAAAAAAATTAAATGATAGGCGCTGGATTATATCTTTTTTCTTGGTGTAAACTGGGGTGTCCACCGTTGTCAACGGTGAGTAATCTCCTCACCGTAGGTGTTCTCACAAGGAGGTAAACGACAGACCAAGAAGTTTGCTCTATTCCCATTGGCATGGATTGAACTCTTGACCTCATGGTTAAGAGATGGGGTGAGCAAGCACCAAACCAGACCCACTTGATTTTTGGATTATACCTTTAAAACAAGTTGAATGTTGTCCGCAGTGAACCGTCCTATATCTCAAAAGGGTGGAACCTAGAACCAAAAACCCGAGGCACCTTTGGTGGTTTTCATTTTATAACTACATCCTTTCCTAGATTGCTAGCAAGGCCCATTCCAAATGCTATAGTTCTTGTGCCTGTTGTATCAGTTTCCCCACTGCACTACTTCCTTTACCCTTTTGAGAATTTTGGCATTGACGCAATGTTTCTAACCTCGTCCTTATTTTTAGGTCGAGGTATCTATCTTAATACTTGTTTAAACTTTAAAGAATTAAACCATGACACACTTAATCCACTTAGTGTGAGAGCCTCTTTGATGTCTAGGCTTTTGAGGTACGCGTGGTGATGATGAATAACCCAGTATCTTGAATAAAGCTATTGTGGCGTGTGGATATCAAGTATGTTTCATACCTTAATCTTTTTCCTATACTAAGAGTGAATCAAATGCCACCACCTATGACTCTTGTGAGGGCTTGAAGGAAGCTTCCTTGGTCTTTGTTTCCCATTGGCCATCTGAGAGTCTCCGTTTGTTAATAGTGTGTAAGCAATATCACTCAATACACTCTCCAAGACGTTATCAAGAAGACTAATTTAGAAGTGTGGCGTAGACAATTAGGCAATAGACCTCTACAAATTTGAGAGTTATTCATAATGTTACCTTCATTCCATTTACACCTAGTTGACTCTTCTGGTCTTGTTTTTCAACTTTGATAATTAATTCCTCCAAAATCCAAATATATATACAACTATAGAGGTAACATCTTATAATTGGTCACTTGGTCTAGTTTAATTCTCGCAACTATTTTCATCTTTAGAAAGTGATATACATTTGTGGGAAAATATTGTCAACTTGACGTTCTAAAACCAATTAAACAAAAAGGGGATAGTATAAAAATGTAATGGGGGTATTAGTTCTTTTCCAATGACCTCCCAAGGGAGTTATTTTTTTTTTTGGAATGGACAGGCCCAAGGTTTTGTCCAGTGAGTTTCGGACTTGGTGATGCGTCAAACTTTGCTATTCACCTTTGTTATCGGTCCTTTACTTTTGGAGTTTTGGTGTTGTAATATTGCACATGTTGGAACTACACTTGAAGTATATAGGTACGAAATCTGCACCCCAACCGTCGTGGATCTGACTTTTTTTTTTTTTTTTTTTGGAATGGACAGGCCCAAGCATTTTGTATGATATTTAATGATTTTGAAATCTTATCTTATGAAGATCTATTTGTTTCATTGTAAATGACTCCAAATATATCAAATTGGTAGTATATATTAATTTGAAGATGCGTCTTTGCTCCTCTATCCTCACTTTAGGACAAGGATCCATTGTCTAATATTTCCGAGTCATGCCAAGTTTGATGCAAGAGTCAAACATCCATGCTCATGTCCAAGTAACATAGGGTGCAACCCTGCAACTACACTTGTAAAAAATCCATTTTGGCCAAACCCCATGATATACAAGGCTTTATCTTCTCTTTTCGTAGGAGACCTCTATTTAATGAGCAAAAAGATCTAAATTAGCTGAAAATTGGTATTTGATAGTGGCAAAATTTTGGTAAATTAGGTAACAAAATATACCAGAGAAGTGAAAGAATAAAGTAACCATGGAAATATGTCCAATAGGAAGAGAACAAGGTATAACATGCCTTTTGTTACTGATTTGTCACTCTATAGCAGATAAGAAACCCTACCCTGTCCAAAAGAGCTGTCTCTATCAGGACTCAGGAGAGGTAAATCACCCGAATCAAGAGGTAAGTGCAACCACCAGATATTGGCTGCCTAGCTGTGTTGCTCGGGCCCTTCATTTTACCTCACGTACTCATGGGTAGGACACTTGGACACTTCATTTTAGATCAAAACATGTATTTTTTCCATAAAATAGATGAATCCGACATTTGGAAACGCACCCGTGTTGGATACCTTTAACCGAGTAGTCCAAGCAACATAGTCTAGCTGATACTGTCATACTGAGCTCTGCTCGAGCAGGAATGCATGCAACCTTTCCCGGATATTTATGGTCATTGCTCATTAGCTTGCTTTTATGATCATTGTTTCATTTTTATGGTCATTACATTCGACCCCTCCTTACCTCACAATTTGCGTGACCCTTCGAGTCACCGGGATAATGTTGTTGGGTTGGGTGAGGTATGGTTCGGTAGGTAAACCTAGAATGAATAAATAAATGCTTTAGAACTAGATCCCTTTTCTTGCTATCTTACAAAAACTCCGCGAATTCTTGGCGTTCAGTTAGACTTTGTGCTTTACATTCCTTTCTCTTTTGTCCAGTCGTAAAATATGTTTTGTCCAGACTCTAAACAACCCGTATCGCATATTAGCTAGACCCGTATTTGACCCAACTAATATCTCTATCTGCCGACCTGTTTCACAGGTCTCTTACCTTCACGGTCCTTGATATTTAAGTCATTGTAGGTAACAGGACCAGATAAGCGAAAGAATGCAACTGAAATCGTAAGGAAATTGCTTGCCGATGAAGGTTGGAAGGGTCTATACAGAGGGTTGGGTCCACGATTTTTCAGCATGTCTGCGTGGGGAACCTCTATGATATTGGGTTACGAATACCTGAGTAAGCACGCCTTCTTTCTCTAAAATTTATTTTCTTCTCACTATAATTTATACCCGAGTAAGTGTTGAAATCTTGTTATTGTTTGCAGAGCGATTGTGTGTTAAGGAGTAGATTAACTCAACAAGTGTGTGTCGTCTTCGCTTTATTTTAAACAAGGACGATGACAGTACATCAAGAATAATCCATAAACACTGCCTTATGCATCATTCAAGGTTTTCTTACTTTGGACGAACCGATTGTTTCTGTTGATTAGTTCACACATTGAGGAGTTTTTTGGCTGCCTTATACAACTGTAGGAACTTTAATTTATGCGAAATGTAAACATGGTAGGTTGTTACCTAGTTTCCCTAGGAGGAATTCCAACCTGATTATATTCATTCTTCAGCGGTGAAAAAAATATTTACCCCGTACGGTACAAGGCTCTCAATGTACATCAAATTTCTGGGTGTATTCATGATTTGTAAGCATTAGACTATATAAAATAAAACGTGTTGTAAGGATTATAATTTATTGCTCTATTTATTTTTATCATAGTCCTAGTATATTTTCGCCCTGTTCTTTTGGACTGACACTGCTTGAACTGAACTGAATTGAAGTAAGAGTTAATTATGAAGAGAAGAACTGAACTGAATGAAGCTGAACTGAATTGAATAGAACTAAACTGAATTGAAATGAACTGAAATTAAGTCCAAAAGAACGGGGCCTTTGTTGTTAATATAGTAGTTATTTTAACAAAAGGTGGACTTTTGTTAAGAAGAAAAAACAACCACAATTGCTAAATTCAACACACCGTTTTACTCAATCCAATACATTTTAACAATTTTTTCCACCACTACCCTTTGTTTAAAAAACAAAGAAAGAAAGAAACAACCCCCCGCGTCAACAACATCCCAGCCCCGCCGCTTCGTCGCGGCTGAAGGTGGATCGAATGATGATAGCGGCTTAGTCGAGGCAACGAACATGGCTCGAAGAGGGTGGTCGGCGCGAAAAAGGAGGTCGGTGCGGGGATGGGGCGGCGAGGGGTGGTCAGCGGTGTTAGGGGTGGGAGAGGGGTTGTCACTATTAGTCGTTGGAGGTTTTTTTTAGGTTTTGGATTTCCCCCTTGGTGAGAGTGGGGATTTTGGTTTAAAAATGAGAGGGGTAAACTCGGCATAAGACGAAAAAATGTGTGGGACTTGGTAAAACTGTGTATGGGCTTTAGCAAGTTAAGTGGACTGAAGGTAAGGCATATTAGATATTTTTTTTGGTGACGAGGGAACCTGCAGCAACTACCTTCGGTGCGCACGGGGTAAACCCTTGGATATACGTGATAGCCTTTCAAACCATGTAGATCAGGTAAGTCATCCGAAGGTGACAAGCTCGAAGTCTAGAAGGCATGGACTAAGGCTATAAATACTCCACAAGTTTCCTCTTGAGGAGACTTGAATCTGAGTATTCTAAGAATTTTACCCAAGTTTTAACCACTAAACTCTACCTTTGGATATTTTACTTCAAAGATATGCAATTAAATTCCAATTAGTTTTTAATTTGCTATAAGGTGACGACTCGCTCAACATGTAAGTATTTTTATTTTTGTTTTTAATTTTCTTTTGTCATACGACAAATATATTATACATAACAAATTAACAAAATTCAAATGGTATATAACATTTTCAATCAACATTTCAACATATGAAAATCAAATAAAGAAATTATTATGAAGAATTTTAATCAATTATTAACATATTCTCTTTCAAAAACTCCCTCAATTAAAATGT
>VHZZ01007723.1:65390-77213 GCA_009801015.1 Silene noctiflora
AAGTGGCGAAGGGGTTGATAAGGGATGAACAGTAGAAGCAATTGTGAATAGTCCAACTCTTGTGCATTGTCAGCCGTTCATCCGCCTTGCATCTCCACCCTCCATTCTCACTTTCACAATTTTTTTTCACTGCTCAATTCCTCTCTATCCATGTTACATATCAACCGATGATTCTCTTTAATTCAATCAATGCCCTCCATTCCTCTTTCACTCTCACCCACATTTTTTTACAGCTTCTCTGATCATTCTCCTTCATTCATTTATATCTCATCTCACTTACACCTTTTCTGTTGATTCTCCTTTTTTCTCTCCATCTCACTTGTGGCTCTTCAACCTTTCCACTCAAAGATGGCAACCTAATCGAAGGTATTTGTTTAACACCCATGTTTGTTGATTTAATTTATAGGTTCATTATTTGATATTTGGACATCCGCCTTGCATCTCCACCCTCCATTCTCACTTTCAAAAATTTATTTCACTGCTCAATTCTTCTCTATCCATGTTACGTGTTCATTTCCTTCTTCACTTCACCCTTCACACTTCATCACAACCACACCTTTTTTCGCCTTTTCCTCCCAACTTTTCCTTTTCCTCTCAACTTTCATTCAGTGATCAAAATACAAAACAAGGATCATCCTTTTAGGTGCTTGTGGTTATCAGGTTCGATTCGTTTTCGTTTTGATTTGTTGTTGTGTTTCTGAATTATTTTATTGTGTTTTTGTTGGTGATCATGAATTGAAAAGGTATTGTCTATAATCGAATGGATTGTTTGCATCATTTATTCATTAATGTATTTATATATAATTGATAATAATTTAATAAAACTCTAATTTCAGAGTTCTCCGGATGATGGTGAACAATCGCATTGAATGATGGTGGACAATCGCATTGACTGATGGTGAAGAATATGCTCGGTAATCTTCTATTTCTTCTCCAATGAAAAATCGTTGAGAAATGGGTATTTTTACTCATCCATGTATGTTAATTTTATTTATGGGTTTGTTGTTCTAATTCCAGAGTTTTAAGGAAACATTGCCTGAAATGGGTGTTTGTCTTTTCCAGAAAATCGTATTGAATGATGGCGAACAATTTGGTCGGCCACCTTCTATTTCTTCTCCAGTGCAAAGTCCTTGAAAAATGGGTACTTTTTGGCCTCATAGGAGACCAATTACTTTGTCTATTACAGATGGTTAATGTTGATGTAGCTAATGTCAAACTGTATTTGCTGATTAATGTGAGGTCAAGGTTTCTGTTTATTTGATAATTTAGATTAACCAACGAAAATTGCGATCTGCAATTCGGAATCCTACGATCTTTGGAACTAATAGATGATGTACGCTGTTTAATTTTGATGACTAGAAAACTGACATTGATAAACTAATGTTAGTGTGGTTTAATGGATTTCAAACTACTTAGTTTAAATGTTATGTTCTATTACCTTTGCTGTTGTGATGATTTGTGATGGGTGTCTGTCAAATGCAAGAGAAGGGTTGTATGGGTCTGTGTATAAAATTAATATGTAGGATATGTTCTTATCGGTACCCTTGTGAGTAGGAGTTTCTTCTTTGCTATGTGGTACTGTGTTTAAGTACTTCTCCTTCTATTTATATTATGCCATTTTTAAAAGCGAACATTGTGATTTGGAATTCGGGAAATTCTACGATTTTATGTGATCTTTAGAACCAATAGCTTATGTAGGTTGTTTCATTTTGAATACTAGAAAATAAACATTGCTAGACTAATGTTAGCGTGGTTTAGTGGCTTTGAAACTACTTAGTTAAAATGTTATGCCTTATTACATTTGCCGCTGTGGTGATTTGTGATGGGTGTTTGTGAAATGCAGGGAAAGGGTCGTATGGGTATGTGTATAAGTTTAATATGTAGGATATGTTCTTATCGGTGCCCTTGTGAGTAGGAGTGTCTTCTTTGCTATGTGGTACTGTGTCCAACTACTTTTCCTTGTATGTAAATGATGTCATTTTAATTTTGTCTGCTACCATCTTGGAGTGTGTTTTCAGTGCAGATAAAACCATTAGTATCTCCATCCAAACAGATGATCTCAGTTCACGTAATGCATTACAAATGGCATGAGGTTTTTCATTTAGGTAATGTACTCTTGTGTTTTGTTTGAACTTGTAACTGTGTTGAAAATTGTGTTGGGATTACAAAGTAAGCTGTCTTTTTCCTTCAGCCAGAAACAACCTTGGTGTTGTTATTGCATTATGGGCTCCAATTATTTATGTGTCTTTTTTATGCAGCCAGAAACAACCTAGGTGTTGTGGCTATATTTTGGAATCTAATTATTTATGTACGATAATGGTGCTAATTTCATTTTATTTATTTTTTTTAAAAAAAAAACCTTTGTATTGTTTTAGTTTGACTCTATTCATCCAATGCTGCTTACTGTTGTTCCTTTTACTAGGTTTATTTCATGGACGTGCAGATTTGGTGTATTATATTCTCCACAATCTTTGTAGGTGTATATGGTGCGGTTTGTCGTTTTGGAGAGGTAAACAAAGGCTCTACTATGCTTTGCTTTTTGCCTAAATAAAGGTGATGGGGCTTGACTGCGTCATATTTCATGGGGTATCACAATCTCTGTTTTTCTATCTTATGTAATCTTTTGCTTTCAGATAGGAACGTTGGGTATGCTTAGATCTCAGTTGCAGTCTTTGCCTGGAGCTTTCAATGGATGTCTCATTCCAGCAGAGAAAACTGAACACAAGAAGAAAGGTGTGGAAGATACATTCTCCATTTGATTTCCGAATGTAAGGAAATAGACGTGCAAAATGCATGAATTAGTGTTAGTATTAGCAGTAATAATTAAATTACCTGTTTTTTTTTTGTTTTTTTTTGTTTTTAGAGTTCTATTGACTTAAGTAGTGGTTGATAGTGGTAATATTAGTTGTGGTTTGGTTTCCAAGTTCAGATGGGCAAGATTATAGTTGTTAATTGCTAATCTTATTGAAAATAGCTGTACAAGCTGTAATTTATCGAATTCTATTGATTGAAATTATGCTCTGTAGCAGCAATAGTAGAATCAACTGTAATTTTGCAAGTTCAATTAGTCGTATGTGGATTAAAGTTTTAATTTTTACTCGATAATGATGGTGGATTTGGGAACGCCATTTGGGTGGTTTGACTTTATCTTTAAACATTCATACATTCATGCATGATCAAAATAGTATATCATAAAATAGTATAATTTCAAATAAAATTGATATTATGTGATTATTATCCTACGCTATTGTTTTATGTTGGGGAGAAAGTGTACTTTATTGGAGATAGTTTAGAAAATATTAATAAGGCAAAGCAGAGTTTAGCTAGGAAGGCCATCACACATTTACAGTGCCTTTATGGATTCTCTGTGAAGGATGAGAACTTGAACAAAATGAGGTATTCGAAGATTCAGTGCGGTTTTCAGCGACAGAGGTACCTAGCTGCTAAGGAAAAACATGTCTGTGTAGTTGTTGATTTGGGTTTAGTGCCCGTCTTTATTGCAGATGGTTACCATACTCCTGAGGGACCTTCCTATGGTATACGGTCTAGAATGGCACTGCCACCACCCCCAAAGAGGCAAATGGCTGTTTCACGGAACAGTTTAACCTGTTCAGAACCTAATGAACCTGGGTGTGAAATTGGCAGTATTGAGAGAGGTGAATTACAAGGCAGTGCCCATGTAAGCATAGCTTAGGCTAGAGGTGTTTTTTTAGTACGTGTGTCTTACTGATAATGTGCTTGATGCACTGCGTATGTTAGCAAATGTTGTTGAATAAGTAACCCTGTTTAGGCTACATTCATAGCTAAGGTAGCTGCAACATTGCTAGATGGGTAGTTGACTTGACACTAGAGGGTTAGCTTTTGAATTTTGCTGTACGGTTTTGTAATGAATTCTAATTGTACGTTTGCTATGGAATTTTATATTATGTTTGGAGTACAAAATATGTTCGTTGTGATTGCTGTGAAGCGTTATTTGCAATAGATGGCTTGAATTGCGCAGCTAAATTAATACCCTCGCTGCACTCTATATTTTTTAGACACTCAAATGACTAGTCGTTGCTTAACTATTTTGTGTGTTTGAACATAAAGACACGCTAAGTCACTATGCCACTGGGTACCTTTCCATGTGATCGTTCTTATCAATCAAATTTACATATGATGCCTTCAATTGCAAAGTTAAATAAAGACTGCAGTTGCACCTGATAAATTTTAGAGTTAAGATGTTCAGTTGCCATCTACACATCTTGTGCGCTTGGATATAAAGATATGTTAATTAAATTTGCCAAAGGGTTCCTTGAACTCTTTTGCACTATTACTACTCAAACTCACGCTTATTATTTGCCTGGTCACTTCGGCGCTTTATATCTTATGCGGCTATAAGATGGCTTGTACACAGCTTTTGCTAAATGGTTGTTTAATGTGGAAACTTGAGTCTCTGGTGAGGGAAGGCAAATAACTGATTTTGAAAGCAATTACATCTAATTTAAGTAAAATAATTTGGAATTTGAGAATGGTTAGATTAAGAATGTAATGTAGATATATGCGTTGTTTTAAAATTGTTTGCTATATGTTTGTAGTTTACTTAAATATGTAAATATTTGTTCTAGATTTGAAACTACTTACTGTTCAATGGAGCACTGCCTCCAGTGAAAAAGGACTGCAGAGCTTGATTTTGGAACAACATTAGCCATATAATTCCATGTCAGTTTATAAAATATGAGAATGTAATTTGTGGCGTACCTTTTAAATGATGCAGGTGAATGCAGAACCTGGTTTCCATGTTGTTTATAGGCGATTTACTTTAGAAATTGTGGTATACATTGGAAAGCAGTTCAATTGCCAATGGACTTTTCGGATGGAATAGGTATGTAATTAAATCCTAATATTTGGCAGCTACCTAAATAGATTGGCTCGGAAAGAAGGTCGCAATATAATGACCCAAAGAAAGGGTCAATTGTAACTGGTGATTGGTTCGTATACTAAGCTGCAAGATAACAGCACAGTTTAGGTATATTTAGAAGGTTCCTATGCATTTAACCAAGGCAGTTGCAATGTTAATAGTGCATAATGATCTGACTAACGCATATCAGTAGAGTCAGATTAGTGTAGGATTAATGGCCTATCAATTTCCAGGTTTATAAAGTATATAAGGAACAAAATTGATGGTTGCTAAACATTTCAGGTGGGGTGAACGCAGTTGCATTGACAACACCCTGTAAAAGAGGCCGACGTACTGGTAAACGACAACTGGCCAACGCTTTGTAGAATACAGGGCAACCAAGCACTAAGCCATATAAAAGTCAGGGAATCCCTCGAGTTGCACAACAACCTATAGAAAATGTTGGGAAAAGTAGCAAGCAGTGTTTCTAATGAAAAGTAGTTTTTGTCCGAACTGCAAAGTAAATTAGGGTTTATTATTTTGCGCCAAGAATATATATATTATATATATATATATATATATATATATATATATATATATATATATATATATATATATATATATCTAGATATGCTATTAAAAACCCATGCACAAACACTCCCTTTGGATTAGTAAGGGTGATTCAGTTGGTGATAAACATTCTACATAAAGACTTAATCGATAGCATATGACAAATTTGAAATCATTTTGGATTGGTGAAGATAATCCTGGAATCTTCAAACAGAATATTTTTTCACAGAATATAAAACAAAACAATAAATTGTATGGTTTGGAGTATTCCTCTTGGATGTTTGGACACTGCAGAGCAAATGTAACTGATTTGTCTGAAACATTCCGTGTGAGAAAAACATAGGTCAGCATACAACGATAATTGGAAGAAGGCAGCGTACTGGTAAACGACAAGTGGCTAATGTCACAAACAACTAGGATCAAGCTACCAGTTTGCATGGACCTATAGAGGATGCTGGAATGGGTAGATATCACCATCTTCCAGCCCGTCAATTTACTGTGCAAATATGGAAGTCCTTTTTTGTATTGAGTTTTTGTCTAACAACCAGTTTTCTGTGCAAATAACCACTTGCTTTTGAATACAGGTACTGTGGCTGTTGACCAGGAACCAACTACCATTTCACAGGGTAGTTCAGATCCAGTGGTGACAGTTGACAAGTGTCGTAAAAAACGAAAGCGTGCACCCAACGAAGGTGAGTTTATTACACTAAAACATTTTTAACAATTATTTTATCGAGTGGCCAGATGTTTGGCATCGTCATTTACAATATCTAAATTATTAGTACTATATGCAAATTATCTAGCATGCTGAATAGAACTGCAGAACTACACGGTTTGACTTGCTAAAATACAAGTTCGAACTCAAGCAGCATCGCGGAAAATACAGTAGGTAGTTCAGAAACTGCTACCAAAATATCCATTGTTGGGGCCGGTAATTGGCTTCTAAATAAACAGAAAATAATTTTATAAAAAAAAGGTAGATGAATGTTGTCTGGTCACCCATGGCATTTGAGGTGTGAAATAACATATAAATGGGTGGTTAATTGTCTTTTGATGAACCAATGCTATTGAACAGTAACTCCAGCTGCTTTGGGAGGTAAGACAGTGCCTACAAAAGCAGCTGAGTTGAAGCAACCAACATGCTGTGCAGATTGTGGAGCTACAAGATTTCAATATGAAGCAAAGGGGTCGTGTTGTTGTAGTGGTGATATCAAATTGGCTTTAAATGAATATCCAGAAGAGCTAATACGTCTTTATACTGCGAAGGATGCAGATTCCTTGTATTTCCAAACATATTCAAGATTGTATAATAACCTTTTTGCTTTCAGTTCTCTAGGAGGGACTTTTGAATCAAACACTTATAAAGGAATTTTTGTTTTCAAGACACAAGGGCAGGTTTATCATTATTTGCCAGATCTAATTCCCATGGACAGTATTCCTAGATATCTACAATTGTACTTCTATGATGGTCAGCACGAAAAGGAAATCCGGCTTGGTTTGTTTCCTAACTTGAATAAATAAATTATTACCCTTCTAATGGGTCTTATGGATGACAATCCATATGGAAAATTCTTTAGGTCTTTAAAGGAGATAAAGGTGACTGAGGACACAAGAATAGTGCTAAATACTGACCCAAGCCATGATCAGAGGGTGTACAATGCACCCACTTTTGACGATGTTGCGGTTGTTTGGTCAAACACTAAAGCTATACAAGAAAATGAAGGTCCACACATCATAGCATATGGTAGGGCCTCTCACACACACACAGGATCAGGCATTTCTATGGCTGCTATGACCCTTTGAAATATCCACTGTTTTTGCCTAAGGGAGACAGTGGATGACATCAAGGTTTAAAAAAAGTTTCCAGTCCTACCTTTGACGGTCAGTCCAGTTCATCATTTCCAAGATCAGAAATTTTAAATGACGACCTTGAATCTCTTGTGGAAGCAGAAGTGGCAAATAAATATTTGTTATTTAGTAAAATATAACTTGTTTCTCTAAACTGAATATTGAAATGCCTGTTTATATTTGTCAGATGCCGCTAAGAGGCGCACAAAAGCTGACAAGCGTATCTCGTGTAGAGCGTATTATGCATACAAGTTTTAAATCAGACCCGGTAACTACCTTCTTAGAGGAGGGCGCCTATTTCAACAATACATTGTAGACATGTACGTTAAGATAGAAAATAAACGTCTGGATTTCCTACGCTTAAATCAGGATGCCATCCGAGCAGACCTGTATCAAGGCATTCTAGACATGCTCGATCTAGGAGAGAATAGCGCATGTAATGTGGGGAAGAGGATTGTGTTGCCACCTTCTTTCTTAGGAGGGCCTAGGGATATGAGGAAATGCTATTTAAATGCAATGGCATTGGTTTAGAAATATGGGAGATTTATTCATCACTATAACGTGTAGTCCTAATTGGTCTGAAATAAAATCTGAATTAGCTCCAGGGGAACTAGCACAGAATAGACCAGATTTGGTCGCGCACATCTTCCATGCAAAGTTAACAATGCTAAGAAAGCAGATAAAAATTTTTTTTTTTTTTGGAGAAGTCCTTGCCATGATTAACGTTGTTGAATTTCAAAAACGTGGGCTGCCGCATGCACATTTCTTAATAATTCTGAAACCAGAATACAAAGTTACACAGCCAGAGAAATATGATAAGTATGTGACGGCAGAGCTACCTTTGCACGATAATCCTCATCTTAGAAGTGTTGTACTACGACATATGATGCATGGACCATGTGGTGAGGATTTCCCAAAATGCGCCTGTATGCAAATTAAAAACAGGAAAAGAGAATGCAGTAAAGGTTATCCAAAAAGTTTTCGCAACTTCACAACAAATGGTGCTGATTCTTATCCATTATATAGGAGGAGGGACACTGGTCAAACGGTCTAAGTGAGGAAGGTACTAATGGATAATAGATCAGTTGTTCCTTACAATCCCTACTTGCTTGCCATGTTTGACTGTCACTTAAATGTAGAAGTATGCTCAACCATTAAAGCGGTGAAGTACTTATATAAATATGTATATAAGGATCATGATCGTGTTTTATTCAATGTTGCTGGTGGAGATGTACCTCTGTTGGTAGATGAAATTGAAAAGTTCCAGTCTGGTAGGTGGGTTTCACCGCCGAAAGCAGCTTGGAGGATTTTTGGATTCAATCTATATGAAACATACCCACCTGTTCAGCCTCTCACAGTCCACACACTTAATAACCAGATGATCAAATTTACGCAACATGAAGACCTTACAGCGGTTGTATCAGATGAACTCAGAACCAAAACAATGTTAACTGAATTTTTTGCCAAAACTGCAGAATTACCAGAAGGGCCTAAATATCTGCACAACGAATTTCCAAAACACTTTGTGTGGAATGAAAAGAAAAAAAAATGTGGAGACGTAGGGACCGTGGTGTAGTCATTGGAAGGGTTGCACATGCTTCACCTGGAGAGGGTGAACGCTACTACCTAAGGTTGCTGCTAGCCCATGTTAGAAGCCCTAAATCATTTGAGGATCTCGTCACAATCAATGGTAGTACCCGTGCATCATTTCAGGAGGCAGCACTACGAAGGGGAATACTTGAGGACGATAATGCGGCCGAGAAATGCATGGATGAAGCTGTAGAAGTGGAAATGCCTAACGCTCTTAGGAGGCTATTTGCAACTATTCTGATTTTTGGTTGTCCAAACAACCCCGCTGAATTCTGGGAAAAATATTACGAGTCACTTTTAGAAGACTTTAGAAAGCAGTTTCGTGGTGAACCAGTTCAGATATTGCAACAAACAGCATGGAAGGTTGAACAATTGTTGGAGGGAATGGGAAAGAGCTTTGCAAATTTTAATTTGGAGCATCTACATATTACTCAAGAACCGGCCATGCAATGTATAAGGGATATACGTGACGCTCTCAAGCCTCAACGCTCCTGTGCCTCTTGTACAACTAGCTTCACGAAAAGAACTAAATGTTGGGCAACGGGCTGCGTATAAGGCTATAATTCATCACGTAAAGGCTAACAAGACATACGCCTTCTTCATTGATGGACCAGGTGGACAAGAAAGACTTTCTTATATGGAGCATTATATACCAAGATAAGATCAATGGGAAAGACCTGTTTGCCTACAGCTACTTCTGGAATTACAACTTCGAATTTACCAACAGGTAGAACAACACATTCGAGGTTCAAAATACTGTTAGATAGTGATGAAACGCTTACTTGTGACGTACCTAAACAGGGTTGCTTAGCTTGTTTAATAAGGGAGGCATCATTGATCATTTGGGATGAGGCGTCCATGGCGAAAAAGGATAATATAAAGGCCGTTAATTTGTTATTCCAAGATGTATGCAGTAGTTCAGCACCATTTGGAGGCAAGGTCATTGTTTTTGGTGATGATTTCTGCCAAGTGCTACCTGTACTACCACGTCGCACACAACAAGAAGAAGTAGATTCTAGCATTGTCAGTTCAGCACTTTGGCCACAGCTTAAAAAATTTAGCTTAGCTGAAAATATTAGAGCGAGGGCAGATCCCGACTTTGCCCAATTTCTTCTGGACCTAGGTAATGGGATACTACAGTCTACGGAAAGTGAATTGGTGGAAATTCCTCATAACTTGATATTAGAAACGAGTGCCGAGGAACAACCAGAGCAATCGCTGGTCAATGATGTATGCCCGGAAATACAATAAGCCACTTTCAGTACAAACATTTACACTGAAAGGGCTATACTAACGCCACGTAATAGTGATGTAGACGCTATAAATAGTATGTTGATTGAGGAATTCCCAGGCAGTAGGCACATTTACAAGAGTTTTGACAGTGTTATAGATGACAATTCAAATGTGTATCCAGCTGAATACCTGAATTCTCTTTGTCCTGCTGGAATGACACCGCATGAACTCATTTTGAAGGAAAATTCACCAGTTATATTATTACGAAACTTGGATCCGGCTACAGGTTTGTGCAATGGGACACGACTTATTTTCAAGCGTTTCTTCCCAAACATGATTGAGTGCGAGATTTCCACTGGTTTTTACACAGGAGAGCGAGTTTTCCTACCTAGTATTACCCTTAAGCCGTCTAAGAGCTCAATTTCCAAAGAAAGCAGTTCCCTATTAAGTTAAGCTTTGCAATGACAATAAACAAGGCTCAAGGGCAAACATTGCAACGCGTAAGAGTCTATCTACCAAAGCCTTGATTTTCCCATGGCCAGTTATATGTGGCATTGTCACATGCTCGTTCATCTGCTGAATTGAAAGTCCTGCAAGATCCAGGTGCAGCTGATGACAGAAAGAATTGGGTAAAGAACGTGGTCTCATTTGAAATACTGATGAGAGCAGGATTTAGATGATGTGAAAAGGTAATATTTACATAACTATCCTTAAGTATTTGAGATAAATGATATGCGCAAAATTGTTATGCTGTAAAAATATGTATTGTTGATATCGTAATTATTAATGGTTCATATAGGAAACTACTTTGCAACCAGCTTATTGATACAGTTATACTTTTGGCAGCCGTATTAATGGATGCAGATCGCGCAGCTACAATAGCTTTCAGTTAAAATTCAACTGCAGTTGGTAATTGTATCCCTCAAGCACACGCAAATTAGCCAGCGACATTCGTCTATTCCACATGAAGGGATCTGTCTTTATTTGATTTGTATGGATAGTTGTGCCAGTAAAATTCCCTTGAAATGTGGCTTTAGGATCCTGAAAAGCGCTTTTTTTGGCTTTAAAACATGCACTTGATTTTAACTTATTACTTTAGTTGAGAGTTGAAACTTCAAATTACTTAGGACTCATAACATCTTATTCTCAGCGTTGTCTTTAAAACAGGTAGAATTACCACAGATGATTTTTAAGAACTACCTAAATTAGATCGCCCCAGCCGGAGCCTGAAGTTATGTAACGTTCCTCTTGAAATTTCTAAAGTTGAGAATACTACAGCTCAGGTTCTGTTGTAAATCAAACATAGATAAATCATGCCCCTAGTTTGTCCTAATGCCAACTAAAAGCATAATTTTTTAGAGTCGGGTATAGTTAACTGGAAGAGAAACCCAAAAAAAGTCTCGTATGAAATAACGTCAATGCTTAAATTGGAGATCAACGGTTATGATTTAAAAAATAAATCCAAAAAAACTCTGGCCCCTAAGAATTGGTAATATCACCGATCTAATTATCATATCGTTTGTTTAAATTGTTTAGGCGTCACCAGATAATAAACATGAGTATCAGTGCAAATAGTATTGTAAAAAAAAAATTTGTTACAAATAAACGCCTATTGTTGAGTATATACTTATATATGTTTTGATAATGACAAGTGGTTTATATTTATCTATACACTATGCACTTAATCGTTTGTTAAGTCCTTA
>VHZZ01007725.1:26984-43389 GCA_009801015.1 Silene noctiflora
GTCAAACTCTAGTCAGCCAATCATTACCGATATGTGTGGACCAGTTGACTAAGAAGTATAACTTTCCCTTATGTATTCTTTAAAGTGAGATTTACCTATGTGATCAATTATGAATGACAATTTGTGATCGCATTATTGTCGGGGACACCTTTCTCCAACATATTTCCGCTGCATATCTTTTCATTTATGTTATATTATGGTGTCCTAAATAGTGGGGTGTCACCGAGGCTATGAAGTATGATGTTCTCAAAAGTGGACATTATCTTTTTTATAATAAGCCCTTATTTATCAAACCATGGCAACCTGATGAGGAATTGGACTAAAACAGATGTGAAAGTGTGCCTGCTTGTATCAGATTACACAACTTGCATTTAAAATTTTGGGGTAAGAGCCTACCTAAACTAGCATCTTTGATAGGAAAATACATTAAGAGTGATGTTGCTACTGACAATAAAACCAGATTAGGGTTTGCTAGGGTCCTCGTTGAATTACAAGTGGGACGAGTTTTCCCTAAGTCAATCAAGTTCTTGGACGAAAAACAGCAAAGAGTTGAGATTGACATAGAATATGAGTGGCAACCGAGTGTATGTCTTAAGTGTAAGCAGATAGGTCATGAAAAAGATACTTGCCGGAGAATAAAAATGGTAGGGACCCACAAACCTGAGCAGGCGTGGAGACTTGTCATAAATTCTTCTACTCATACTGTCCAGAGTGAGGCCATGGTGGTCCAAAAACCTGCAATGGAGGAGGAACTAGCAGATCAGGATATAGTTTCTACTCCAACGAATTTGACTTGTCAATACAGAGAGAGATCAATGTCTCCAATCAGGCCCTTCAAATCCACTAGACAGGGGAGTGACAATATCCTCTAAAGATAGGTCTGGCTATAAAGGGTATGGATCCCCCTGATAGTATTACATGATGAATTTTGGCTTTTAGAATGTGAGAGAGATGAATAGGGAAGGTAAGCAGAGGATTGTAAATAATTTTCTTCATGCTAATAATGTAGGGATCTTTGGTTTATTAGAGACCAAAATTAAAGCTATGAATCAAAATAAGATAGTTTCTATCATTTTTCATGATTGGAGTTTGTCCACTAATAATGCATATCATGTTGGAGGTAGGGTATGGGTGATATGGAAGCCTCTTGTTTATGATATTTAGTTTTTGGAGTATGATGCACAATTCATTCACATTTATGTGATTGATAAATATTCCCATATGTTACTATTATCTGTGCTTTCAATGGGGTTAAGGAAAGAGAACCTATCTGGGCCAATCTTAGAAGGTTAGCTACTCAGATTCAAGATCCATGGGTTATTGGGGGTGGTTTTAACTGTGTTTTACAGCTGAATGAAAGGCTTGGGGGTAATATGACAGCAGCTGAAGCAGAGCCTTTTCAGGCATGCCTAGAGGATTGTCAGGTGATGGATATGCAAGCTACATGGGCATTTTATACTTGGAACAACAAGCAACATGTGGATACTAGAGTATATAGGAGAATAGACAGGGTTTTTGTGAAACAAGAATGGGTTAGTCAGTATCCTGAGCACTTTGCCAATTTCCTCCCTGAGGGGCATTTTGATCATAATCCTTGCTTAATCAGCAGAAGAAGCAGTGGACTACCTCAGCATAGACCTTTCAAATATTTCAATATGTGGAGCTCGACTCCAGGTTTTCAAGACTATGTTAAGGGTGCCTGGTCTTAGTATTTTTCTGGAACTAGAATGTATAGAGTTGTTAAAAAATTAAAATGCTAAAGCCAGTGCTCAAACAGCTCAATAAGAAGCATTTCTTTGAAGTGGAAGCCAAGGCTGATAAGATTCCTAATGATGACGTATTAAGTACAGCCGAGTAGAGAAATAATATCGTAGTCAGAATAAAATTAATTCCAAGATTAGATTTAAATATCTAGCTTGGCAATTATCTTAGGAATAAAATTTAATTATTTAGCTTATTAGTTAAGTTTAGTATCTTAATTTATATTATCGTATTTTTAGCAAATAATATCTTTAGGGGATATTTGTATGACCTGAAAGACAACCTTATTCGAGTCCTATAAAGACCGAATAGCTGCCAATATATTAGTCAGAGCATGATATATTGAATAAAAACAGTGAGTTTTTCGTTTACAGTTGTAAACACAGTTCGACGAGTTCGTTCCATAATTGTTACTGTTTGACGCGTTTTCAAGCATTAACCCGAGTTATAATCAATAGGKCTTGATTATAATTCACCATTATTCGATCTATAGGTCTAGATCGAATAAATATCCCATTGTTTCGAGATCTTACCAGATTTTGAAGCAAATATCCTTTTTTCATAATTTTTCATTATTCTCTTAAACAGCTCCCGCGCAATTTTCGTATCATAAGTGGTATCAGAGCTTCGGCTCTTGATTTCCTTAAATCAAGACGGTCCTAGGCGTGTCAAAGCCAAGTTTTTAGTTGAATTTCTGATTGCGATAGGTAGTTTGAGGGTTAATCGGTTTTGCATCTCAGGAGCAAGTTTCCAGTAACTTGTTATTCAAGGCGTGACGGTTTTAAGAAAAAAAAATATTGTTCATGCGTGGTACTGTTCATCCGCAAAAATAAAATAAAATAAATAAATTCATTTGTCAGAAGTGTTCTCGTTTGAAAGTAGCTATGAGGAGAATGTTAAGTTTGATCCGACATTGACTCCTATTTTTGATGATTATACAAATGAGATTAATGCTGAAATTATTCTCGTGCAAGGAGGGTGGTGGGGTGGAAGGCCCGAGTTGAGTCGACATAAGAGCGTTATAGATGATTACTATGGTTGCAAATAAATGGAGATTGAAGAACATGAGCTTAAGACTAGATTAATGGTTTGCACACATAACTTTCTGTTCTTCGTTGTCAATTTTGCATCTGAATTTGTTGGGATTGTATTCGATTTCGGGGGAGAATCGGGATGATTCTTTTGAAGAAAGGGAGTATGATACGATTCCTAATGATGACGTATTAAGTGCAGCCGAGTAGGGAAATAATATCGTAGTCAGAATAAAATACATTCCAAGATTAGATTTAAATATCTAGCTTGGCAATTATCTTAGGAATAAGATTTATATTATTTAGCTTATTAGTTATGTTTAGCATCTTAATTTATATTATCGTATTTTTAGCAAATAATATCTTTAGGGGATATTTGTATGATCTGAAAGACAACCTTATTCGAGTCCTATAAAGACCGAATAGCTGCCAATGTATTAGTCAGAGCATGATATATTGAATAAAAATAGTGAGTTTTTCGTTTACAGTTGTAAACAAGGTTCGACGAGTTCATTCCAACATTGTTATTGTTTGACGCGTTTTCAAGCATTAAACCGAGTTATAATCAATAGGTCTTGATTATAATTCACTATTATTCGATCTATAGGTCTAGATTGAATAAATATCCCATTATTTCGAGATCTTACCATATTTTGAAGCAAATATCCTTTTTCATAATTTTTCATTATTCTCTTAAACAGCTTCCGCGCAATTTTCGTATCAAAGGCAGATATAGCTCAAACCAGACTTTTGCACATCCAAAAACAACTTATTGAGTAACCAGGGGATCAGGATTTGATTAAAGCAGAATATGAAGCTCACCAAGAGGCAACTTCTGCATAAAGCTAGGATGGAATATCTTAAGCAGAAAGCCAAAGGCCATTGGATACAAGCAGGAGATGCCAATACAGCATATTTTCATGGCCTACTAAAAGCAAGAAGAAATAAAAAATTTATACATCAGATCAGGGACCATAAGGACAAGCTATATAGTGATGAGGCAGGGGTGCGACAAGCTTTTCTTGAGTACTATAATATGCTGCTTGGTTCTAAATCCTCTATTTGTCAGGTCAATAGGGCCATAGTGCAAAAAGGAAACATATGTAATGCTAACCATAACACTAAGCTACTGGCTCCAATTACACAGGAGGAAATTAAAGAGATTTTGTTTCATATCCCTAATGATCTGACAAGGCTACAGGCCCTGATGGCTATTCCAGTAAATTCTTCAAGGATACATGGGATATTATTGGGAAGGAGATTAGTAGTGCTATTATGGATTTTTTTCAGTCTGTCTGCCTTTTGAAACAATTAAATACCACTCTCATCACTTTGATTCCTAAAGTAGAGAGGCCAGCTACAGTGCTCCAGTACAGGTCAATTGCTTGTTGTAATGTGATATATAATTGTATATCCAAGCTCTTGTGCAAAAGGTTAGCTGGAATTCTTCCTGATCTAATTTCACAAAATCAAGGAGGCTTTATACAGGGGAGGAGCATCATGGAGAATATACTCATTTGTCAGGATATTATAAGATTATATGAGAGGAAAACTGCCTCTCCTAGATGCTTATTTAAGATGGATCTCCAGAAGGCCTATGTTACCATAGAATGAGAACTCCTAGAACAGATGCTGATTGCTCTTAATTTTCCTAGCAAATTCAGAGGTTGAGTAATGCAATGTGTTACAACTGCTGCTTATTCACTCAATTTAAATGGCAGTGTTTTTGGTTTTTTTAAGGGCCAAAGAGGGCTGATACAGAGAGATTCTTTATCACCACTTCTTTTCACTATTTGTATGGAATATTTATCCAGGTTTCTTGAACATGTTACACAGAAGAATGAGTACAGATTCCATCCTCTTTGCAGAGCTATAAAATTGACACATTTGATGTTTGTAGATGATTTGTTACTTTTCTGCAAAGGAGAAGCTCCATCTATTATGCTCATGCTTAGGACTTTTGCTACTTTTTCTAAGTCATCTGGCCTTAGAATGAGTAAAGGGAAATCAAATGCGTATTTTAATGGGGTGGGAGATGCATTGAAGGCAGATGTTATTCTTATCTCAGGTATGGTTGAAGGCAAGCTACCCTTCAAGTATCTTGGGGTCCCCATAAAGACTACGAGATTGAATGCCCATGATTGCCAGCCACTTATTGAGAAGATAGTTCAAAGAATAAGAGGTCTGGGGACTAGAAAATTGTCCTATGCTGGCAGGCTTGTTCTAGTTCAGTCAGTCCTCAAGACTCTTCATAACTATTGGGCCTTGATATTCATTCTTCCTACAGGAGTTATCACTCAAATAGAGAGCATCTGCAGGAACTTTCTATGGGATGCGGGAGTAGATTACATAAGATCTCCCTCACTCTCTTGGCAAAAAGCATGCAGACCAAGGAAAGAAGGGGGCTTAGGGCTGAAGGATGATATAGTTTGGAATAAAGCTGTAGTGGGGAAGCTAGTATGGTGGGTTGCATCAAAATCTGACCATTTATGGGTCAAATGGATCAATCATATCTACATAAAAGGGGCAGACTGGCTAGAGTATAATCCTAATGCTAATTCAAGCTGGTCCTGGAGGAAAATTTTCAAAATAAAAAAAACAGGTTTTTCTGAAGCTTATAGACAACAGATTTGGAAGACAGAGAGAGGGCATGAATACTCAATTGCAAAAGGATGTGAACATCTACGGAACAAAGGGGACAATATGAGATGGACAACTTTGCTATGGAACAAACTGACTATTTCTAAGCATAGTTTCATGGCATGGATTTATTTCCATAACAACATGAACACAAAAGATAAATTGTCTACTTGGGGTATAATTTCTGATGATACCTGCAACATATGAATGGCACTGAAACAAAGGCGCATCTGTTCTCCGAATGTGTGTACAGCAGGAAATTGCTCGAATTGCTTGGGGATTGGATTGGCATCCTTATTCCATACCAAGATACCACTCAATGGAGACTGCAAAGGAAGGATTCAAAGCTCAAGAAGGGTGCGTTGAACGCGTGTATCAACGCCTGTATCTACCACATTTGGAGGCAGCGGAATTTGAGTAGAATGGAACTGATTGTGAGCTCTCCAAAGAAGCTTGCATGCGGGATAATTGATGAGCTCATATGCAGATTTCGTGGAAGCATCAAATTTCCAGTTGCGATTAAGGACAGGAATATGATGGAGAGATTGAATGTCATCACCACTTAATTGATTTTGCGAGAAATAGGGGTTTTCTAGGGTTCCTTGTTGTTCACCTTGTTTTTGTTGTCTGAATTGTTTTGAGAATTGGGTAGATTATCTCGATTTGTTGTTGGGTTGGATAGAGATGGATGGGCTTTTGAGTAGCTGGCCCAAGTTTCTAGATAGAAACGAGGTCATATCCGTTTTGTATTTTTATCGGGTCTTTGAAGTTCTTAATAATACTTACATTTTACCAAAAAATAAATAAATAAAAGGACCCAAAGTCTAATATTTAATTAGTCATATTAATTAATTTTCATCTTTATTCATCAAGCGTGTGACCCATGTAGGACCGATAATATACCATGTATGCTAACCCATTTAGGACTCATACTACGAGCACCTCGTTGTGAAAATTGTAGAGAGCCACGTGAAATCATTCGGTTAACAATGTTATGGGCGGTTAACAATATTATGGGCATACAAGCTCCTTGAGCTCTTATGAGTGTCTTAGCTAGGGTGGGCAAGTGCAGAGCAATTATGTGTATCTTATTAAAAAATTTGTATCATCTTCAAAACGAGAATGTTAAATACGTATTTCTAACTTTGTATTATGTTAATTATACTTGTTTTAGCTTGCTCAACTATTTTTTTTAAAAGACTTTGTTATTAACCCTCTTTCGTTTCTTATAAAAAGTGACTACTCGAACTTTGTGATGACGATTGTTTGTGTCGTCATGACTTTCTTTCTTTTAAAAGTACTTAACCATATTGCTTGTAAGAAAAACAAGAACGTGTAGTACTTATTCTATATAAAAATGAAAAGTATCAAAATTACTAAGTAAAACTAGAAATGTTTTAAATTTGATATCCCAACAATAATAACGGCTACAAAGATCGATTATTAGTATGTGACTATATATTACATATGCGAATTTTACACAATTCATCCATGCAAGTCCACATAACTTAGACCCATTTAGATAATAAGAATCTTGTAATAGTGGTGTCATGAATTCATCACATCTCATTATGGGTGTTACATCCTACCACCATGTCAAATACCATTTTATTGGCTTCTACACATCACGACACCCTATAAAACAAAAGATAGTTATACCAAAGAACTTATTAGACACAAACCATGAAAAGGGAATGTACAAATAAAAAGTTTGTACATTGAAATATAATGCATAATAATATTCTTCAATAAAACAAACTCTTCTTATCCATGATCAATTATAACAAATTTTTGTTATACTTGTCATACTTTATAAAATAACTAAGACATCATTAAGTTTAGTTGCCTCTGTAAATGTGTGTGAATTGGAAAATCTTATGAATTGGATAAATGTGAGTTGTTTGGTTGTCCAAAATCTCATGATTTACTTTTTCCCGGGAATTCTCAACTTACCTAGCCCCCTAAGTATTTGGATACTTCTGTATCCAATTACCCCATGCATGTCAACCAAACGACTTTTAAGTAATTCATATAAATTATCCAACTTATATGGTTTTGAAAGAGATGGGAGATTAAACGAAACCTAAGATAGTTAATATTACAATAATAGTAATTGCTTTTTCACACTTTCATGGATATCTTATTTTAGTTTATAGAAAATCCATAGAAAATAATATAAATCTCAATATTTTTTTATGTTTATATTTCTTAAATTTACAAAGCCTTGGAAAATAAATTCAAAATTAAATTGTCGTATTTCATATTTGAGGTACTACTATTTTCTTTTTCAAACTATTGGATCAAATAGTTTAATAAGAAATTAGTATGAGTTAGAAATTAAAGAAACGTACTGGCGAAATGAAATGTTTATGAATGTAGCATTAGGTGGATTGACAAGCTTAGAATATGCATCTGCCTAAAGAACGAGAGTGGCACCACCACTCGAGGCATGTGACTTTATAGTGGTTGCTCGATCAACCACTTTAACCTGGATAATTTCCGAAAGACATTTACTATGCGGAGGTGTGTTTATACACATGACTAAATATTGTCTTCCACATGCTGCATCCTTATCCCATATTCCTTCTCCTGCAGCTGCAAACAACCTATTCGCCGGAAACGCTGTCTCATCGTTCCCATAACATGCTGATGCTAATCATACGCCACAAATGCAGATTATTATTATATAGCTTATTTTACTCAGTTGTAAATAGGTAAATTAAAGATATTAGACATTCTTTTCAACATTAAAGGTTTTTTTAGAATTGTTTTTTATTAGCCAAATTTGATGTAACTATACGTCATACATATACATTATTATGCAATATATCACTATAAAAGGTCAATCATTAGTGACTCACCTATAAAAAGTGGGTAGCATTACAACTCAAATTGATATTGAAACCATGACTTTCTTAGGTCAATCATTAGTCGTATTGAAAAATACTACTCTCTCCAATCCTCCATTATACTTTTATCGTCTTTTGTTTCCTCAACATGTATTTTAAATTAATGTCCATGCACCTTCTACATTTAGTATTGTAAATAAGTGAACTACAATATTGCTATTAAATTTTCGAAATTACTTTTACCACATACGGATTTTACTATTTCATACATTTTACCATAAAATTTCCATAAACTACCCTTTCTCTAAAAAAGAAAAATGTGTTCACTCTCTTCATTTCTTCTCAAAATCTAATCAATTTTTATACCCAAACACCAAGCAAATGTTCGACTTTGTTAATTAAATTACACGCAACTTAGTTTTAGATTGAATTGATTAGTTATTTATGTTCAATTAGGGTTGTAAATGTATCCCAATGCTACTAATCTAGACTCAAACACCACGCTACTACTCTCGAGTCAAACATCAACCCTGTTCAAGATCCGGGCAACACAAAGGAATAAATATGAAGTGTTGGTGGGGATGTGATGAATTATTTGCATCCTAGTGTGTTTGCGTTTCTTGTGTGCATGTTTGGAAGAGAGGGTCCATTAATGGTGATGTTGTTGAGGACGGGGGATAGGCAGATCCGGGGAAGGGCGGTTGCCGGGTTGGATATGGGTCATCAGATGGGCGGTAGGGTAGTTGTTCGTGTTGGTCGGAGTAGGGAAGTGCAGGGTAGGGGATGGAGGTCGAGGCGGCCGGAGCCAGGTTTGTCCGCGACTGATTGGAGGTGACCGAAGGTCGTGAATGGAGGTGGATGGGAGATGAGGCAAGGGAGGAAAAAATTAATTGGGCGGGGAAATGAATAAATGATAAGGGTAATAGTATAAAAATCGTATGTGAAAGAGTAAAATCGGTATGTGAAAAATTACGTCCCTAAATTTTTAATTACCACTCCCTTCATCAAAATGGTGTTGTCCCCAATTTTTAATTGACGTGATAAGGTTGTTATTTTATCCCTATTTATTAATTCCTTTTTAAAATACAAATTGACGCAATGAAAGTGGAATAGAGGAAGTACAAGTCTAAATATCATACTCCCTCCGTCCCGGTCATTTGTTGTCCTTTGGTTTTGACACAAAGATCAAGGAAAGAGGAGGGAGCCAATATTAACATGACAAGTGGAATAAATTGAAGGTGAAAGATCAAATTACTCATCAAATGCAATCCTAAAATAGAAAGGACAACAAATGACTGAGACACCAAAAAAAGGAAAAAGACAACAAATGACCGGGACGGAGGGAGTATTAGTCAAAGATGCTGCTAAGGCCTAAGGGTACGCATTCATCGATGATGTATTCTACATGTATCCAAAATTGTGTAGTATACTAATTAAAGTTTTATTAGCTTTTTAATAAAATGTAAGTCAATTCTTACCCGAGTTGCACAAGTTCGATACTTGTTATACCACCATCACTGCAATGTTAACCTTTTTTAAAATCTTAAGCTTTGTTTCTCTTTTGGTTCTTTGTTTTTGGGCTTACTCTTTTATCCTTTTTATATTTCGGTTTTTCTAACATGTACCCTTGGGCACATGTTATAATAAGTTAATTAGAGAAAGTTTGTTGTGAATATATCATGAAAAATAGATATACAAACTCACATTTACCATAATTAGTGAAATATTCACACCAAACATTCTCTAATTAACTTATTAACATGTTAGAAAATCCGTTTATATTTAATGTTCTATATCTTTATCTTTATCTTTCTCTATAGAATTAGTGTTGCGGTTAATTTTTCAAAAAAAAAAATATCCATTAATATACGAACGTCTTCTATTTTCGACCCTTTTAAAGTTTAAATTTCATATACCATTGTGTAACTTCTATATATCCAATTATTATTTCTAATTGTCTAGTGCATATGGAAAAATTCAAGAAAGATTCATGTGACAAAAATATCGAATGTGATATCTTCAAATAAGAGGTTAAGAATTCAATATATATTTTCATAGTTTCTATGTGAATTTAATAACCTTTGATCATATATAAAAGTAAGTGGTTAATGCTTACGTAAATAAGGTGCGTTATAGCGAGCGGCTGAGCCAACACCAGCATGGACGAACGAAAGCAAGAAGATAGTAAGAATCAGCAGAGAAGCTAATAGACCTCTCCATCGTTGTAAACATTCAAGATTTTGTCTTCTCATAGCTCCTAAATGCAGGCTTTCCCTATGTAAGATAAAAAAAAAAAAAAAAAAAAAAAAAAAATTTCAAAACTAATATGTATTTCTACAATGTGAGATTTTTATATTCTTTCCGCTCATAATTTAGTGCCATTTAAATATCAATCTAAACAAGCACGAGAAAGGTTGTATAATCAAATCAAATCAATAAATATAAATCGTTAATTCTATACCTATTATAACTTATTTATTTATGTGAATCTGAAGAAAAATGTTCCCTTTTATATTTTATATTTAATATGTACAAATCCTGACAGATATACATATCAACAGAAAATACTTGTTATTACCATATTATAGTTGTTCATGAAATCAAACATAAGAGAGGTGATTTATGATCACCGTTATACCTATAAAATGTTGGATAAAGTATGTAGCGTCATTTTTGGAAGTGTTATGTGTTATTGATTGTATTATTCAGTAATTATAAACATGTTGAGTGCTAATGTTAGTTTTGTTAACAAATTATAAGGACTAGTAATTTGATCGAGGACTTCTTCTATGTGAACCACCCCGCCGTTATCCATAATAATTAAACGCAAATATGCAGTGGAAAGTAAAGTAAATTTAAGACATTTGAAAACCTTTAATCACTAAAATTTGGAAAGATAAGACTAACATCCTCCTGGTAGCACTATAATATCTTTCACAAATGAGATTCTCATTTGTGACGGGTAAAATAATACTCACTTGGATAAATAAAGACAAGTTATTTATCATTCCTAGACACTCTTGCTTTTGTCTTATCTATTCAAGTGAGTAATATTTGACCCGTCACAAACTTGTGATTGATATATCCGCCACAAGGGAGACTTATTGAATATCTTTAGCATATCTTGGTACAAGACTCTTAGGTGGACATTACCAAAGCATGGCCCAAATAACATGACCAAAGGCCGAGTAATCCAAATTTGGAAACATGACCTACATAACCTGACCAAAGTCCCGAATAGAGACTAACATAAACACACTGATAGTAAAGTATTAGGATAAGATTATCCGTCAGACTTTCCAAAGTTTTAAGACTCTGCCACATCAGCTTGACCCACCTCATACTTTACTTTTCCACTTTTCCACATTACTTCTTTTTATTTTTACAAAAGAAAAAACACATGAGAGCCTTTAATTGGATAATTTTCAATCATGGTAGTCTTGTGTGAGTCTTGTCTTAAGACTACCAATAATCTTACCCTTAGCAACTTGACACTACAACTCATAGACAGAACTTGATAATAAATTCGGGTCATATTTGGATCTTTAATTTGGGCACGGGTCATGTTATTTTGGTCGGGTCATTTGGGTTGGTTCAGTTTTTCCAAGTCTACAAACAGCACACAAAGGACGAATCACTGAATTAAATCGATTGACATATAATTTATTAAAAATGTAATTGAGAAGGGTCATTAACTACAGAGTTGGCCGATATTAAAATTAGTAGTCTATAATGACAATTTTCCTTCTCAGTATGTTCTTTCTGAGTCTTGCACTTTTTCGTTTCTTCGTGGTTACTTTAATTCGGTTCACTCATTCACTTGCTCGTCTCTACTCTCGGAATATTGGTAGGCGAGCTTCGTCGAATGACCTTCCTTGTGACATTGTTGCTCTCGCTGAGATGGATTTACTGATAATTATGATGAATATTGTAATTGCATTACTTGAAGAGATGATTACAATGGATGACATGTGTAGCCTTATATACACAACTAAACGTAGGATAGCTTCCTAATTAACGGGGATTATATCCATGAATAACTAATATTGTTATGCACATAATATGGAAAGCATAATGAGAGAATAAAGGGAGATAATAACAATAAAGGAAGATAATAACTAATGATTCTTAACACCCCCACAAGATGGACGGCCGGGACGAGAGACCAATGTTGGACATGAGCATAGTGAAACGATGACGTGCGAGAGGTTTGGTAAGAGCATCAGTTAGTTGATCGTCGTTCACAGTGGGGACTACTCGAAGAGAGCTAGACTGAACCTTTTTCACGGATGAAGTGGTAATCCAATGCAAGGTGTTTTATACGGGAATGGAATAGTGGATTAGTAGTTAGGGATGTTGCATCAATGTTATCACAGTACACCACAGGAGCTGATGGGAGTTGAATGCGTAATTCACATAAGAGATTACCTAGCCACGTGATTTCAGCACAAATGTTTGCAATGGACCGATACTCAGCTTCGGTAGAGGATCGGGCAACCGTTTTTTGTTTCTTTGAGCTCCAAGAGATAGGTGTACGACCTAGGTAGACTATATAGGCACCTGTGGAAGTGAAGTCATCTCGGCTTCCAGCCCAATCCGAGTCAGAATATGCGTGAAGAGTGAAAGGTGACTGACGATGGATGATAATACCATTAGAGTGTGTGTCGGCCAGGTAACGAAGCAGGCGCTTTAGTGCTTGCCAGTGAAGAACGGTTGGTTGATGCATGTACTGATTTAGTTTGCTGGCAGTAAAGGTAATATATGGTCGTGTTAGTGAGAGGTAATGAAGACCTCCGACTATGGCACGAAATTTTGTGGGGTTTTCGTGTGGAGAGCTGTCACGAAGACTGAGTTTTTTGATAGAATCTAGGGTTGTCGAGGCCGGTTTGGCATCTAGCATATGAGAACGCTGAAGTAAATCAGTATTATATTTTTGTTGATTGAGGAAGAGGCCTCGGGAATAGGGTTGCACTTCCACACCAAGAAAATTGGATAAAGATCCAAGGTCCTTTAGTGAAAACCTAGCAGCGAGAGCATGAATGAAGTCATTAACTCCGATAGCGTCGGAACCTGTTATGATGATATCATCAACAAAGACCAACATAAAAAAAAAAGTGTGAGAGCCATGAAAAATAAAGAGCGAGGTGTCCGAGATGGACTTGACAAAACCAACACCGATGACATAGGACTTGAGTTCTGTATACCACGCTAGAGGGGAGTGTTTTAAGCCGTAAATTACTTTATGTAGTTTGAAAACGTGGGTCAAATGCACATGATCCACAAAACCGGGTGGTTGTGCCATCTACACCGTATCTGTGAACCCCCGCGATATAGCGGAAAATTAAATGATAAACACGCGGCGGAAAACACGGGGTTTTAAAAACTTTTTTGTTTAAAACACGCGGGTTCATTTAAAACAACAAATGAAACGATAGCATAAGTAAAGTTAATGTAACACCACAATTGTCTAGCTATCAAAGGGGAAAAACGATCCTACAAATTACAAGACTTAAAAGTGAGTTCAAGCAAACAAAAGGTAAATGTCAATAAATCTCGACACTCATTAGCTCACACATGTACTGTCTTCACCCCAAATAGCACCAACTAGCACCAGTCATTCATGAATCATGAATGCCACAGTCAGTGAAGAGTAACTCAAGGTTATCTCAGCCATATTATATCCAAACGAACATTATAATTAAGAACGTAATTAACACAATACATGATAAATACAACAATATAGATACCTTGACATGAGAAAACAAGTATGAATATCGACATACATATCATAAGTCACCAAAGAAAAGAATGAAACATGAATGTATACACACAACTTATTAAAACGTGATAATGACTCCAATGGTAAATAACATATGCATATAACCAAAACTATGCAAGACTTTACCACTCTAGACTCATGAGTCCCTGTAAGACGATGATAATATAGTACAGTCCTAGTCTAAATCTGGCCAGACTCTCGGGATGAACATTTTTTGATTCGACATGCGATAAACGTTTCACATCCAAGACTCGACAGAACGGAAGCCGAGTACCCCGAATTCGGTAGAACGACACGAAAGAGGCGGAAAGAGCATGATTTAACCAAATCTCGGCAGAACGACACGAGAGTGGCGTAAACAATGTCAAGCTAATATAAAATGTACAATGACACTACCATAAGAAGACAACATGCCCAACAATAAATGAGAACCCACAAACATGACTCAAATGACCAATAAAAGCAAACATGGTAAACTAGGGTGAAACATCCAAAAACCGTCATTAAACATGTGAAAGGAACAAGTACTAGATGTCATAATGATAAAGTGAACACAACATACATAAGCATTAGAACAAAGGTAAAGAAGCATAATCAACAAGAAACATAAACCTTAATGCAAGTCAACAAGTTTATAACTCGAATATAACAAGGGTCAAATGTAAACGGTCATAACTTGAGTTTGAGACATGATAATGAGGTGAAAACAAATGTAGGTGATATCGTATCCTCTTACGATTCTAACAGTAGGTCATACGCCCAAAACAAGCAAGAAACGAGAGAGATAAGACCATTTTAGTAAAAGCGACAGTGTAGAAAAAGTTTTACCCGCTCGGGTAAAGTTTTACCCGGTCGGGTGAAATTTCACCCCTCGGCGACAAAACCAAAAAAATACATTTTACCCAACCGGGTATAACTTTACCCGACCAGGTAAAGTTTCACTCCTCGACGACAGACGGGTGAAACACTTAGATCTTCATCTTTTTCCTTAGTCAAAGAAGGTGAACCTCATGTAAATTCAACAAAACTCAACACCAAGAAACAATGGAGACATGAACAACCCCTAAACACATCAAATTCCAACCTAATACATGTAAGAAAATCACTACTCATGTTATTTTGACAAGTATAAACATGGGTTTGGTTCAAAATCAAACAATCAAAATCTCAACTTCACCCAATTGTTCCACTTTTAATACTTCAAACATAGTGTCTCACAATATAATTAAGACATGTTAATTAGGGCATAATTGAGGCGGATTTCACTAATTAATCCATGTAAACATTTAATTTCACCCAATTGAAAGTAATTGTAACAACAAGGTTAAAACTCTTCATTACAAGTTTAAGACAAAATCCAACAACAATTATCTAATCAAGAACATGTATTAAGAGTAAAGTTACTAACTTTATCAAATAAATGAGTAATCTTTCACAAATAAAACACATTATTGATATAATACCGAGTAACCTATCACCGTTACCTTTTTGCACTTCTAGTCTTCCAAAGTCTCGTCAATCTCGTAGCAATCCGCGTCCGGGTCTTCAAGTTTGCCTCCTAAACAATAATTTCAAAGAAATTAAGTCAATTACTCTAACCCTAGAAAGACAGAATTTTAGAAAAGTTGAGAAAGGATTAGACTTTACTACTTGGAAAGATGGAGAGCGAGAAAATGGGACGGTTTGGTGGAGAAATGAGAGAGCTATGTAAGTTTTAAGCTCTTAAGTGAAAAATGGTGTTTAATGGAGGCTTGAGAGGAGAGATTTCAGAATTTTACGAATGAGGTAGAAGAAGTGGAAGAGTTTTTCCACATAAAAGAGTTCATAAAAGGGCCCTACATGACCATACTTGGCCCAACAACCAAAGTGACTCGGTTTATACTAAAAATTGATGTAGAACCCGTCTCTAGGTTCCATTTGAGCAAGACGGTCCCAAATTCTACAAACTTACATAAAAATGTTATTTTTATAAAATAAGGTTTAATATGTAAATAGAAAAATTAAATAGCTAATTAATTAGAAATTCGAAAGCAAGAATTTCGTGGGTGTTACAATCATCCATACTTTTAAAAAGTTTCGTCCTCGAAACTTGAAGCAAGGGACGATACTTTGGCTAGACTTGTCGTGAGTCTCCAAATTAATATTTTTATCTACTACAAACTTAAATTAATAGTAAGTGTAAGTAGGGGTCAATCCTACAAGGAAGGTCAATTGATGATTAAATGTGTGCAGATGTTAAGTAACAAATGAGGGGTTTTGAAATGGTGATTCGTCTAAAATACTAGAGTAATAATCTAAAGCAATAAAATGTAAAATGATATAAATAAAGTGATGTAAACAAATAT
>VHZZ01007730.1:19584-40207 GCA_009801015.1 Silene noctiflora
AATAATCACCAATTAGAAGATTAATTTGGGTGCCTATATATAAATTTTAAACTCAAAATATTATAATGAAACTCAAAAATAATACATAGTAAGCTAAATTAGATTTTGCATATAAGCTCAAATAGATTTGTATTGGATGTACCATGGTCATATACATCTGGATATATAGTCTTATTTGTGTCTCTACATAATAAAGGCTAAAACGTTCTTAACATTATTTATACATTTAAACTTTAGCCAATTATTTTAGAATCCGTGCAACGCACAGGCAGCACATTAGTTGTTTAATATCATAGATTGAAAGAGTTAAAAGGGAAAATAAAACTAGACCAGGTACCTTATTTCGGCATTTCATTTTAAATAGTTTATTTAATTAAATAAAATATTTGTCAAACACTTGCAATAAAATAAGTTAGTAAAATTTTGGTTAAGTAGCTTGGTAAAATAAATTACCAGAAATGTCTTGTAAAAAAGAGCCTAAAAAGTTGACTTTGGTTTCATTTCATCATACCACCAAAACCAAACCTGGCATGTAAACAACAAATTGCAAACAAGCATTGTCGCGGCCCCCCATACTTTTAGTTTATCAATATCGACAAAAAATCAATTTATCGATACCTCTATACCAAAAAAATTAAGCATCAAGAAGAATAAATTCCGAACTGAAGTCCACCACCTTTCAAGTAATACACCCAAACCCAGAAGGCCGGAAACCCATACACTGTTAGGGCTTATATTTTCCTTTGCCTTGACGACTTGAGTTTATGGAACAAATGGTGTTATACAACAATTACAATCTACATAAAATTATAGTAATTGATACAAAGGATGAGGGATCTCTGTAAATTAAGGATGCAAGTACTTACAGGACGCACCCCTCTTACAGTACCCACTCTCATGAAATTTACAAACACGCTGCCCTCTCAGGGGAGGCCTTGAGGGTACTCCCCCGACCCCAAAAGAGGATTGCCTGTTATAAGAAATTGGCCTACTTTTACCAAAACCTGAATCTACACCGTGATGATGGTGACTCCTACTGTCCTTCGGAACCGCATGTCTACCACCATTACGACTAGTATATCTTGGGGACGTCTGGCTCGCTCTGGTACCCTGGCCCACCACTGAAGGGTTCCAATGTGGGTTAGGGTTAGCACCTACAGCTGGCATCACCTGTCCAGGACTGGGATTGTTCCACTGCGTGTAAGGACTGCCCAAAATGGAACCTGTGCTAGATAATTTACCTATTGGTTGTCCTGGCAAATCCCGCTTGCTTTTTCTAGTATCAGAGCCTTGTTTGCATAAATAATTGGTGGTTGTGGATTGTGGTGATTGTTGATCATGGAAACCCACTTCTTGCTGATGTACTGAAACGCTGGTGGGGACCACCTCCCCTTCCTCTTGGGAACTTAAGGGGTAGTCTACGCTCAAGGTGGAAACTCGTGGTGGTGGCAATGATAGCGTTTCGGCTGTTCCTAGTTTGGCAGTAGCAGATGATGGTTGGAGTGCTGGTGAAAGTGGCTTCCTATGAAGTGGTGGACTCTGTGGATGTGGAAATGGTTTATCAGCTTGTTGTAGGGGTGGCGAAGGTGACTTTGTGGCTACTGGTGGTGTAGAAGGTAAATTTGTGGCTGCTGGTGGTTTGAGTGCTGGAGAAGATGGTTTTTCAGCAAATAGGGATTGTGGTGGTGAAGGGGGTTTCTCAGCTTCTGGTATGGGGGGTAGTGGTGGCGATGCTAGTGAAGGTGATTTTGTGGATGGTGGTGGCGGTGGTGGTGGTGGCACTGCTTGAGGCGGAGGTGGAGGTGTTTGTGGCACTGCTTGAGGCGGAGGCGGAGGTGAAGGTGGAGGTAGTGAGCATGAGAGTGAAAGAGGTGATGGCGACAACACAGACGGCGGAAGTGGGGGAGGTGGGGGTGGCAACGATGAAAAAGGAGCTTGAGAAACAAAATTGCTGGATGGTATAACTGACTTAGGTTGTGGGTCTGCCTCAGGAGCGAGTGTCGAGAAAATTGAAGAGATCCTAGGAATTCCACAATCATCAATATGGAAGGACTCGTGAAACTGTAAATCAGTAGAGGAGCTTAAAGCATCATTTTTAACAGGATCAAGATGTGGAGTCAAACCTCCAAGAGGACTAAAACAATCATCTCCAGGAGAGCCAATTGAGTCATCTCCACAGTTCATCCATGACGTCGGGGACGACATGCTTCTCAAAGACTCCATGGCCTCTACTTCCGACAACAAATCAGAAACCGATTCATCCCCTAATGTGCTCAACTCAATGGGCTGCCAATTTGATATATCACAGTTCAGAGTCACCTGGCAACTCTCTGACGTGACAGCAGCATGGTCAATGGGAACTTCTGCTAGCCTGGTTGATGAGCCCGAGGCTAGACCAGGGTTGAATTCCACAACACTAGCTTTGGCATGCACAGTGGAGTACATACCCCATTCACCAGCAACATCAGGGAGATGCACGTCATCAAGGATATTAGTCCACCTGATTCCTGAATCTTGCACAGGAATGCTTGAAGTTGGAGTACCTTTGTTTTCAATAATTGGATTCTTTGATCCTTCAGCTTGGGTCATGAGTGAGGTACTAGGTAGATCAGAAACCATAACTCCACCCGAGACTGTACTCCAGCTAGCACCTGATGCTTGCTGGGGAATATCAGAAGCTGTATAATATTTATTTTCTTGCTGAAGAATATTTGCAGCAATGGAATGTCTATTATCAGCAACATATGATCTCAAGGCTTCAGTGTCCCCCTTCTCAACAGCAATTGGCAACACAGGAACAGTGGCACTACTGGTAACTGTACTACTTACTCTTGAATCTTGCTCTTGGCCATAACCAGCACATTCCTTTTGGTCAGCATCATGACCATCTAAATCCTTGTTTTCTTTCGACGAAAGAGTAGGCACAACAGAAACTTTAGACACCTCTGACTTTTCATGAAGTTCGTGGCCCACATGCAGATTCTTCATCTCGCAATTAGAGTTTGACATTGAACCTGGAAGTTCAGAAGCCATGGGCAAACTAGTTCCAGAATCTGACCTCCCAGCATCTGGACTGGAAGATTGACTTTTCACAGCTTCAATTTTAGTATCAACTGTATCAGACATTGACATAGCACATGATAAATGCAAGGGATCAGATTCAAGGTCAAGATGCATCATATCAGGGGACGTATTGATAGCAGCATCAGCACTTGGTTCCTCGATGTTAAATAAGCTCTCGATCAGCTGAGCTTTCAAATTTTCGACAGAAGTTTGACCTGCACCACCTTGACCATCAGAATCAGGCTGATAGTTGAAACCGTTTGTTGAATGTTCATTAGCCCCGCGAAAAGAAGCTACGTCAGTCGAGTTTGTCTCGCTGCACTCTTCATTTGCTTGTTCACTAGTCCTAGGAGCGATAGAGTTGCTGCTCATTGTCCCAATAGAATTAACTTTTTCATCATCAAATTTACCTCCATCATGAGACTGCAAACATGAATGTTGCTGGGAATGAGGCTCGCTGGATTGCTGTTTCAATAATACATCATTCAGAAGTATTGATCGATCATAAGTTTCATTGGTCTTCCACACCCTTAAATCACTAGGGAAATACCCGCTCGAATTCCACTTCCGTAACTGCAGCAAGCAGAATGGTCCTTGGATTTTGTCTGCTGGATCCCGATAGTACCAGATCTTCTCAAGTTCGCTAATATCGGAAACAAGTAACACCCCTCGGGAGTGTGTCACTGGCAGATCAGAACTAATCTTAGAATTGGAACCATTTATTGTGACTCCATTGTCACCAGATGTACTAGTATCTGCTCGACTTTCGATTTTCAAGACTCTCAGTGGAGCATCAGCTCTTTCAGTTTTCTGGGTGGACTTGGGAGATCCTAAAACACCATTGACATGAGATTTAGTCGAGTTTTTTCTTTTAAACACCCCATTCACAGCTGCAGCTTTGGATGTCCTAGTCCGGTCTTCTTTTGACATATCCCCTAATCTTAAGGGAGATTTTGACTCCATACTCCTCACACGTGATTTCGAGTATTTTGGTGTCCAGGCAACATCTGAAAACAATTCACATTATCAGAAATGAAAGTTGAGGTAAATGAAGAAAAATTACAAATAACCAAGTTTTTTTCCTGAAAGAAAATGTACAACCTAGTTCTGTCAAACAACTATTACCTATTATAATCTTTTCTCCAAATTACTACTTCCTCTGTCCACCTTTTAAATTTCATACTAGCCATTTTTTTTAGGTCGACGTCATCTATGGTTCATACTTTGGAAACTTTCCTTTTTAGTCTCTTAGTTGTGGTCATTGTGAGTTCTGACCTCACCTTTTTTCTTAGCTTACATTTTCTCACATCTTTGAGCTTCTTAACTCTTGTGTCCAAGGAAACATGAATTTTCAAAGGAAGTGCCCATTGTGACATGTTTGTGTACACGAATAGATACATGCTCACCTTTTCCAGCCAATGTGGATAAACCGTTGTACCCTCACGTATTACTCCCACCCTCATTCTAAAGAGTATCACTTCAGTCACACTCTTCCCTTCCCCTCTCTCCTCTAACCTTCCCTCTTCCATCTAACTCGACTGACTCTTTCTTGCTTCTAGGTAATTTTTTCTTGCTTATCTTTGTAATTAGTTTATAATAATGTGCATTTGTAAGAACTTCTCCTTCCCTTTAGGCAACGATTTGCTGCAATTTGATAATAAACACCTCTAATTTCGTTCAAACTCTAACCCTAGCCAACTAAATTAGAGTTGATATATTACGAGCGAAGTAAGCTTGAGAACGAGAGAACATCTAGAGTGCATGCCTACGACATAAAGCCGTCAATATGGGGGTATGAGTTATAAAAGATGGTTAGGAAATACTTGCAGAAATGGGGAAGAAAAAGTAAGTGATGCAGGGATAATATTGGATAGATAAAATAAAAAAGGTGAACATAGGAGGTGATTATAACAGAAAAAGGGAATGCATGAGTTTAAAGAGCTAGGAAAAGCGTATATGGATAGAATAAGAACTGAATTACATACTTCATGAACATGAATAGAACTAACTTTCCACCGACAAATTCAAAAATCCAGGTCATATCTGCTGATTCAGTGAAAAGGTACTTATTCGTATGCAAAATGCATAATAGGTACTCCTAGTAATTAGTAAAAAGAAATTATGATAGGTAGTTGTTTACTTGTTTGTAATTAATACGTGAACGAATAACATACTGAAGAAAATATTTTTTTATCACCAGCCTGAAACATACCTCGCCCCTTCATGTCACTATCTCCAGAATCATCATCCGACCCATAACTAGGATCCATTCTGGGATCAGCATGAACTTCCGGAACTTCATGAATCCTACGCTGGCGCTCTTCAGGAGTTTTTAGAAGCTCTATTTTCTCTACATATTCTCTAAGCGTTCATATGGTCAAGAAAATACATCATATATATCTTTTCTCAATTGAACTGATTAGTCTTCTCATTAAGAAGTTAATATTCATAACACAGCCCTACAAGAACCCCTCCATACTAATGCAGCCAAGTAGTCTCTAGAAAGTTATGTACATGAGAAGTAATATTCACTGAATAATCAGCCCATTTATGGGTTATCCAAATGAACAACTAAATCACCCTAGCAGACTTGAAAAATTAAGAAAAAGTTTAGGGTTTTTTGTCAAACACAACCTTTAAAAAACTTTTTCTTCCAAACACCACCTTTAAAAAAAGAGTTTGTAAAACACAACCTTTAATAAAAAAATTTTGTCAAACACGACATTTTAGCCAGAGTTTGACAACTTGCAATGGGGGGACTTTCAGTCAATGTTTGAGATAGCAAACGAGGTCGGTTTGAGGTGTTCTTAGAGTCGTTGGAAAGATGGGAGTACAAGTTTTCCAGGGGTTATCAACACGGTGGTGATAGGTGGCCTTATGTGGGTCTATTGGTGTGTAAAGTAAGGCTGGTCAAAGAGGATTGCTCTAAATCTGGATTTACAGCGGGTGGTCGGGGGTTTATTGTGGGTCTTTTAATGGGGTTATGATGCTTTGTTTGGTCTGAAATTTGGTATGTGAGTAGAGGGGAGTGAAATGTAGGTTGTAGTTGTGTTGTTTGTGGTGGTTGTTGGTTGCAAGTGGTGGTTTGAGAGGAGTAAATTAACCCATGAAAAAGTCCTACTTTGACTTTCTTCTTATTTGTTTTACCTCCAATTCACTCCTCTCGAACCACCACTTGCAACCAACAACCACCACAAACAACATAACTACGACCTACCCTACACTCTCCTCTACCTACATATCAAATTTCAGACCAAACAAAGCATTATAATCCCATTAAAAGACCTACAAGAAACCCCCGACCACCCGCTATAAACCCAAATTTAGAGCAACCCTCTCCGACCAGCCTTACTTTACACACCAATAAACCCCACATAAGGCCACCTATCACCACCGTATTTATAACTTCTAGAAAACTTATACTCCCACCTTTCCAACGAGTCTAAGAACACCTTAAACCGGCCTCGTTTTCTATCTCAAACATCGACTGAATGTCACCCCGTTGCAAGTTCTCAAACTTTGGCCACAATGTTGAGTACCCCTGCCAAAATGTCGTGTTTGACAAAAAGAAATTATTAAAGGTTGTATTTTACAAACTTTTTTTTTAAAGGTGGTGTTTGGGAAAAATAGTTTTTTAAAAGTTGTGTTTGACAAAAAACCCAAAAGGTAAACTAGAGAGACAATTACGGACTTTTTTACGGCTTGTAAGTCAGAAATGCGTGAAACATTATTTTCCCATATAAGCAAACTTCCCTATAGCTTGCACAAGAATAATACTCCCTCCTATTTCCTTTGTTGTTCCTCTTTCCTTTTCCGTCCAATATGAGTGTTGTTCCCTCTTTCCCTTTTTGGACAASTTTGTGTGGTCCAAAATCAATTTGATGTGGGGTCATGTGTATTGTGTGGTCCAAATTAATTTACTTAATTCTTGTGTAAAAAACAAAAGGGAACAACAAAGGAAATAGGAGGGAGTAATTTTTAGAGCTTGTAAGTCAGAAATGCGTGAAACATTATTTTCCTATATGAACAAACTTCCCTATAGCTTGCACAAGAATAATAACTCTGGTGTAGACCTGTCAACGAGACAGGGGAGTTACAGGTTCGATCATTTCGGATTTGGGTAAAATAAGGGTGGGATCTATTTCGGTTTCGAGCGAGTCGGGTTTAAACGGGTTTTGGGTCAGATTAACGCCTTTTTACATGTGTTTGTTTTCTTTAATTTTAATTATAAGCATATAGTTATTCATAATTTTATAGTTATCTAATTTAATATACAATATTAGTAAAAATAAACATTTTTTGTTTAATATATTCAACATCGCAACGCTATATAAAGTATTGGATTGATCATTTTTTCCACGTACGTGATAAGCAGTGACTATTTACATGGTTATCATTTGAGTAATTAATCATGTGATAAAAATATGCTTTAAATCAAATATAAGCATATTTTATTTCAAATTTGAAAGCTTAGATTTTTATCATTTTATATTAGTTATATTTACTTTAAATACAAATTTTCAAGAAATTTACAACGGGTTGGATCACAAGTCGAACAGGTCTTGACTCGTAAACCTAAATGAGCGGGTTCTAATACGGTCGGGTCATTGAACCCATGTTCGGGTTCGGGTTGAAAAGAACGGGTTATTTTCGGGACGGGTCATCTTTGCCATCTCTACTTCGGTGTATTTTGAACGCATTATATTATGATTCAGTGAACCAGGAACAGCCAAATAGAAAAAGATTCAAATTAAAATACTTAATTGCACAAAGGATATTCCTTCCGATGCCCCATCTCATTAGCACGATCACGAAGAAGATTTAGCTTCAGAACCTCTGTTTCAAGCCACTACAAGAAACAAGAAATACCATGTTTAATTGCAAATAGTACGAGGCTATTTATTTTTTGAACATTTCCAGTAATAAAGCTACTCAAAACAAACAAGCGCCAAATCATTTTTTCCTCGGAATTTCGAAGCCTGCAACCAAGATAAAATTAACCTACAACTTACATGATCAACCTTCGCCGCTTGTAGTGCCATTGCTTTTTTCTGAATTTCCCCCTTAAAAAAGTACAAGTTACAAGTTTGAGATCATTCACTGTGATAAACAAGAAACCTATTTACCAAAACACTTACCACAGTCAACCTCTCAACAAGTCCTAGTTTAATACTTTGGCGTAACCGCCTGCACTCATCCTACAATGTCAATGAAACACCAATTCAGCAAATGATTGAGAGATATTGCAATAATTAGTCAGCATAGACAACGAGCTCACGTCCTGAATTTCTTAAAAGAAAAAAAAAAACAGAAAGACCTAATTCAACAAAACAATACTGCCATATAACAGGTTGGCATAAACCAAAGGAAACAGCAATTTGGGACCAAAAAAAAACTGTCTACATTAGAACCAGTTTGATGGTCAAAAAACCACTTATAAGGAATCTATTAAAAGACTGAGCTTATTGTATACATGATGGCCCATTAGATCCCCTTCCTGTCTCATTTGAAAGCGTACAGCCACAAATTCCATCACGTGCAGAATAACAAGAGCATCAATGAATTACTTCTAAAACAATCGGATAAGGCGAAGTACATGAACATTAATAAAAATTAAGAACATTTAACTGAACCTAAAAGACCTAAAAAAGTACAGATGATCAACCACCTCAGAAAATTCTTGGTCTGAAATTGCATCTATGGAAACATCTTCAATCTTGTTCAGATTTAATATTTTGAGCATAAAATTCTCCATCTTACCACCAATTTCATATGGTTCAGTTGCTTTACTAGTACCTAAAAAAGATATCCAAACATATATTAACAAAAAAGGTTAACACAAAACTAGGTAAGTCGTAATTTAGGAAATCTAACAGCAACAAACACATACTGATACCTATAATACGGACCAACCGGTGCATATCTTGCTTTTGATCACTACTAGAGATTTTTATTCGAACAACGGAGCCAACAACTTTGTCATGAAAATTTTCCGCATGAACAGTTAGGGTTTCCAACAAACTCCTCTTCAGGTAAATCAAGTTAATGTTGTGACCATTGATTGCTGCATAACCATCCAGGTTAACTTTTCTGCCTTTATCATCTCCTTTTCTACGACTTTGACCCCTGGTCTCCCTACTTGGAATTTGAATTTCAATCCCCTCCTCTGCCAGCCCAGACAAAGGGTCCATAGCTGCACCATGGATCACACCGCTGGTGCGAGATTCTTCTTTAAAATGATACTCAAGAAGCTTTAACATCTCAAAATGTCCGACTCGATCTTTACCAAACAAATTCTCCAACCTCTTATCACAAATAATTTGGCATTTTCGGCGAGGATCACGAAGATTATTTTTCCTTATGTAATCCAGAAGAAGAGCCTGCACATCAAACTGGGGTACAACTGATGTATCACCATTTTTCATGTGTGCAACAAACTCCAATAACTCTTTAGATGCCCAATCAGGTTCTCCAAGCAAACCGCATTCCTTATTGCTCTCTGTTTTGACAGTCTTTTGTGAATCCATATAGAGGGATGGCTGCTGTACTCTTATCTTTCTTCGTTTTGAAGCATTTGCTTCCAAATTTGCACTGTTGCTGCTCAACTCAGAGGTGTTATTTAGACAAGACTCATCGGTTTTCTGCTGAAAGCTATCCTTATTTTCAAGCCCAGAGCTTTTACAGGGGTTAGAAGCCCGAGTTAGCTCATCCACAGTAATAGTTTCTTTCTCTTTTAAGTATAACCAATACATTTTAAAAAGATACTCCCAATTAGCCCTGTCGTCAAAGTCCACCTGGACCTGCATGATCAAACCACTGATGACAGCACGAAACCATTGAAAAATGTGCTCTGCCCCATAAGACCATGGAAGAGTAGACAATCACAATTATTTACCTCCTTCCATATGTAGGAGAAACCAACATCAAAGGCCATCATAATTATTAAATAAAACATGTGAGACAGATAAACAAGCCATAAACCACACAATAATATAGTCCTGACGATTCTTTAGGAAAGTACCACTTTCCTTTTTTGGCTTATTCACTAGATTTGTACCATTTCCTTATTTGGTAAAAATAAACCTACCAAATTACCCATACACCCTCAACCCAAATAGATTACTCACCCTCCCTTGACTCCCTCAGCCTCTCAAGTCCACTTACATTAACCCAAGTACCCAACACTCCACCACCACTAGGACCCCACATATGAAATTTCCCCAATATAGCTGCTTCAACCTCCACGGCGTCACTCTACCCCCACAACCCCATAACCATATACTCCCTCAACCACCACCACGTCATCCTCTATGTCGACCACCACCACGTAAGCCACCCTCCAGTTGACCCTAACCCAGCCCCAACCACCCAAAACAAACCCAACCTCGGAAAAGCATCCTCCAAGACCCCCATCCACAAAACCCCCTCACAGTCTAGGGTTTTCGTGGCTGGGGGTTGAGTTTTCAGGTCATTGAGAGTGGTTTTCGGGAGGGTGGGGATTTTTCCGGTGAGTTGGTGGATGTTTCATGGGTGGCTACTGGTCTCATAAATTCCGTTAGAGGTGGGGGAGGGCTGAGGTGCTCGCCTGCTCTGTGGTGAGGGGACAGAAAACGCTGGCAGTAGGGGAGAAAAGTCAAAATACGCGTATAACTTACTTTCTTTAATATTTGCATCAATTCAATATGATACAAAACTACAAACGCAGTGAATATGCCGAAGTAGTGTTTTATCTATACGCCTATATGGTCATGTAGCTAGCAATGCCACCTCAGACATAAGTTCTCCGCCAAGCAGTACAAAATAAATAATCGTGAGTGTATGGTTCTGAAATGAAGTGGATGAGACAGGAACAACCAGACAGGTGCTTAAGGGGCTTGGCTCAAGGAATCAATAATATTAAACACAAGACACGAGAGTATCTCAGCCATACCAATTCCATGTTTTCCTGGGGTATCTTTTCAATTAGCATTATAGTCGTCATGCATGTTCTACAGAATCCTTTGTTCCCTCTCACGCGAAATATATCAGCCTGCTTAACACATCCCTTACATAAGGAGTAAGGGCATGTATAGCACATAAAAATAGCATTTCTCTGACAGTTGTTACATAAATGCCAACCTGAAATGCATAGAACATGAGAAACTTAGTAAGCGGAAATTTGTGAACAGCACACTAGACAGGCAGCATGCAAACATAACCCAAAATATCAACGAAGTTGAATTCCTCATCACAGGTGAGTCCACTGACAGATAAAACACATGAAGTTTTAGGTTAAAACAAAATTTTGTATCTATCTGACATAAGGATACGAGCTCTGAAAGACAACTAGTAAACTTTCTAGATACGATGAGTTGCATACTTGTATGTCTCTATTTCACAAATACCATCTTCTTTATGTGGCCTCTAAGAAACCTTATAGTACCTATAAATGGTACTCCCTCCATCCGAGTAATTTGTTTACTTTTGGTTTTGGCACAAAGACCAAGGAGAGGGGAGGGGAACATTTGTGGGTGTTGTTATTGAGTGACAAGAGGACAATAGATTATGTGGATGATCAAATTACCCTTCAAATATGTTTCTAGTACGAAAAGGTAAACAAATAAATGAGACGTTCATACATAGAATAGGTAAACAAATGACCGGGATAAAGGGAGTACTGAATATCATATAGATACTTTTATCTCATTGTTAATTATTACAAGGAGATGGTGTTTTATTTATCCGATACTAACGTGAAAGAACATCTGGTCCTTGTATAAAAAATAAAAAATAAAAAATAAAAAACAAGATCCAACAATGCTAAGAGCCATTTTTATTTTCCATTACACTAGAAGTCAAAAGAGAGACAAATATTTGGTTCCATCCGAAATGAAAAAACTTCTAAAGAATCTAAGTGCACTAAAAATCCTAAGGATTAAAAAAATAATTTTAAAGAATATTAAGAAGAAACAATGATATAAAGAACTAATGAACCCTCAAAAGGAATTTTTCAACCTAGACCTTTTCGGGGAAAAATTGTTCCACAAAACCACATTTCTATCAGTAATCACATCCTTTTCCCTTCTTTAAAAATACTAATACACTTCAATTTAACACAACGAAGCCCAAAGCCCTTCTTTGGATCACAATCATCAAAGTCATCGCCATAAAGTGTCTCAGTCCAAACCACTTCTATCCTTTACATCACCCATCTATAACACGAACGGCATTCTTATTAATAACACACAAAGTTGCTGACCAAGTCATTTAGCACATGCCCACTTACTTTCAACTTTCCATTCTGGTATTAGTGTATTATCAACAGCTAGGGTTTTGATATATCGAACATTTAAGCAACTCTTCTCCAGTATTTTTCATGGATTAAAACATCCTGAAACCTAACAGAAGTATGAGTACCATTATCTACATTCTACCAAAGCACAAAGAGAATGCAGATTTATTGATTGAGTCCGTGAATATTTATTTAAGGCTTCATTTCTTATAAACAACCAGTTAGTCAGTTTATCATTTGCATTGCGTTATTTCTGTGGTTCTAGCCAACCGACAGAACAAGAATTCCACATAGGAGTTCCAGTGATTTAGCACATAAGATCCCCCTAGTCAATAATGGAAACCCCATCACTGCCTTTCCCAACGGAAAATTAAGGGAAGTGCATCTCAGGGATCATAATGAACAACTGAAAAAAGACTAAACTGAAATGCATTACTAGAAACAGAGTCTTTCCCTTTCCCAAGGTTCCTTCACGGAAGAATTTATTCTACTTTCCTTCCACACGTGGTACATTAATACTTACCATCTAGTATTCAAGGGAAATAGAACAATAACAGAGACACAATGCTATCCAACAGAACACAGCCATTTCCACGTCAACGGATCAAGTCTTTTATCAGCATCAGCAAGTGAATGAAGGAGTTTCTTTCAAACTGAACATTGGCTATCTAATATCTCTGGGCCTATAACAGGTGACAGCCTATAACAGCTGAGGCAATGGATGTACTAAACAACTGTTGGAGCAGTAGCATTATTACTAAGCACCAACAACATTATATCTCAGAATTCAACCCAACAAGCACAGCCTTCCCCACTCAATCAAAACAGCAAGACTTCTTAAAATTTAGCGGAAAGTATCAAGTTCGCTGACTGAAAACCACTTCCTCGCATCAAAACAAGTATCCAATGCACATAATCTCTTTAGACGTAATTACTCTACTAAAGAACCAGTATTCTACAGCGTCCAAATCCAAAAACTCCTAAGCTAATGTATGCGCATAAATTAATTAACTAATGCAATTCCTCTTACAGGCGACAAACAATTCAAAATGCACACATAATTCAACTAAAACACACAAACACTGAGCAAAAGAAGCATACCACAATCCCAATGTATATTGGGTTTAAAGAACGCCTCGTCTCGCTTAACGCAAGCCGGATGATACGCCTTCGGACAATCCCTATCCAATCAACCACAACAACAACAACAAATCGATAAGTAACAAACAAAATTGGACGAAATGAGAAACGAAACAAATCGAAAACCCTAAACATTTACCGGCGGTCACAAACAACAAGCGAGCCACCATCAAAACAAATAAAGCAAACATCCTCATCCTCCTTCTTACTCCTCTTACTCGTCGATGCCGCAGACGCAGCAGCAGCAGCCACCGCAGACGAAGCAACCGCCGCCACAGCCGCGGCAGCCGATGGTGGATTCCTCGGAGGTCGTCCTCGTTTCCGTTTAACAACTTGAACTACTTCCGGAGCTTCGACTAGCTTAGAATCGGGTAATCGGATAACATCTTCAAGGCGATCAATACTGGAAACCGGAGAAGACAAGCATGCAGCAGCAGGAGCAGCATCAACACGAGCATCAACAGTAGCAGCAACGGCAACACATCCTCGTGGTGGTCCTCGTATATCGCCATTGACGGAAGCTAAAGCTTGAACTAGCAACCTGTTAACCGGAGCTTCCGCCATTAAAATGAAATCGAAGAACAATCAAAATTGAGTTGAGTAGACTACTCCTATATATATATCATATAAGTTAATATGTGTGTGATAGTGTGAAACCCTAGAAAATCAGGCAATCAGGGCATTAATGGTGGATTATTGGGGGGATTTGAAGGCCGCCATGAGAATAAGGAAAGAGGACAGCACATGGGGAGGGGGAAGAGGGGGGGGTGGGAAAGGGTCTTTGAGAAGAGAGAGATTGGTACGCGTTGCTTTTGGGTCGTTTTCAAGGTTGGAAGGCTCAGGCACAGACCAAAGTGGACATTATTTTTGATTATTAGACACAGATTTTTAAGTCTACAAGTAACTACTCTAGTGTCACACGGTAATCCAACATAAGTTGGATAGTGGGGAAAATTAATTACTTTTAATTGCCGAGATTTAAATAAGATTCTCGTATACATTTACAGTCGATTTTTGTAGGTAATTTGCTAATGAGAAGCCATTTTTCATCAAATTTTGCAATCAAATCCAAACTCACGTCATAATTCTAAGGAATTGACGTAAATACCTTTGATTACAATCCATACCTTACCATAATTTACTAATTCTAGACAAACTTTATTCATCCTAACAAAAAAAATTCGGTGCTTTCTTTGTGGACAATCCATAAAGTACAAGGAAAACTTTACTCTACTCTACATTGCTTGCACATAGTGCGCGAGATAGTACACTCATTTGAACCAAAGAAACATTTCTTGCACATTTGCGAAAAAGAGGTGTTATTGCTCTAGTAGTTGTCGAGATTCGGGAATTGCAGCATCGAACATTTCTAGTAAGATTATAGCAAACTCTCGATTCAAAATTCTTCTTGATATAATCCACCCTCTTGAAACAAAGTGCACTTGCTGAATTAATTTGAGTGTGTAGATTAATTATCTGGGATAAGGTGCAGATGACAAAAAGACAATCAAATGAACATTTTGAAAGGACGATGTGTGACATTTGTTCAAGAAACTTATCCGTTAGTGGGAAAAGCTTGTCTGTTGGGGGAGATTTTTGGCACGTACTACCAGTCATACCCAAACGTATACTTTACAAAGTGGTCGCTGCAAGCTTAATAATGTCTCGATTGTGTCGACGTGTGAGGATCTCTGAAATCTGTGCGCGCGGTCTGTTCACTTCGACCCTTTAGATTTCATTTGTGCACTTATGTATTTTGATTTATATTTTTAGTTTCTAGTAGTGCTCCAATATTATTTTTTGCGTATCAAATCTTTGAGCTAGCTCTTTTGTTTAAGATGCACTTTTAGGCTTTTAGTGAATGTATCGCTATTTTGCACTTTCAATGCTTCCTGCTACAGGACTTGTACTATCAAATTTCCCTCTATGGAAGGTGTTAGTCAATCAATCCACTTCTTACCACAAGCTTTGTTATTATTCTTTACTTGTATTCAAATATGAATTGTTGCCTTCAATTCTATCAACCGAACATGTGTGTGTCGACCGTTGATAATCGAGATTAGGAGTTTGACACACAATACGAGATCTCTAATAAAGCACTAGTGGGCGCTCCCTCATTCGTGAATGACTATCAAGCTTGCATGTAACACCCCCAAAAGTCAAGAGTCTTTCATTTGGCCATCCCGACTCATAGAGGGGCTACAAGGTTTGGTTTCCCAAGCTTTGTAGTGCGAGTTCCGAGTATGGGCAAGTTAAGACACGATAAGAACCATAAATGAAATTAGATAAGTTTAGTTAAGCGATTACAAATGAGTCATGAGATTCAACAAGAATCCCCAAATTTATATAACCATATTGAAATAAGAATAGAGTCAAATTGTATAGTCAAAAATCTAATAGACCAAGTGACGACTCTACGGTGAGATCGCTCCAAGCCCCAAATGCAATGCAAACACACCTGTCAAATCACTGCTCCTCATATGGGCAGAAATCACCATATGGATCGATACAGATATTTAAAAGCCCATTTGGTTAGTCATGATAATATAGAGGTTTAACAAAGTATATAGATGCAAGTGTACAACTAAATACATGAGGGGTAATTGATACAATGCAATGAGAAAAGGAATAGAACACCACTTTACCAATACCGGTACCGGGACACACCCAGGCGTACCCATAACCTGATGATGGCACCGCCACCAAACCACCCGGACCGCAGCCCGTAAAAAGATACTCTGGACATACCGGTGGTACCGAGCCCGAGAGCAACTCGGATCCCCTGCCAGACGACATGTCTCAACCAAATGTGCCCCTCCATATTCAAGTCATTAATGTGCACATTCTCCCTGGAGTGGGAAGCTCCAAGGGGCGACCCAAGCGTAAGACGGTCTCCCAACCGCCTCATGTCTCCAAAATAATCATCAACTCTCCATCAACATCCATCAACCAACATCCCATGTATCATAGTAACCAACAATGCATATAAGGCAATTTAAGCTCACAAATAATCACCCAAATCATTTGAGACAAGTAATAATCATACATTCTTCCAACCATTCTCAATGTTCATGTTATAATGCAATCATAATATCATGTACCAACCAATTGTCCCATTATTAACACAACCAAGTAGTTCCATCACAATTTCATGAAAACATAATTACTACCATAGTTATTCTTATGTCACTAACATGTTAACTATGAGGTACATGAATTAAATGCATTATCAAACAAATATATCACCAAGACTAACTAAGGAGAACCCTACCTTTGGCTATTCTTCAATTCAAGCACTCAAGCCTAGAAATGCTCCTCTATGAAGCCTCCTCTTACACAATATATGACTATCTATTACAATATAATATTAACATAGTAATAATACTAACAAACCCTTCAATAAATCCCCAATTAATTATGTCAAACCCTAATTAAATCCCTAACATAAATTCCTCCAATATTATGATTACTCTACACTAATTAAAGAGGGAAAACAACAAGAGAGAAACCAAATTACAACTTAAAGATAAATGAAGAAGAATTGGTAGATTTTCCTTCACCACAAATGCTAATTGAGGGATAAGGTTTTGAGGGTTTTGAAATGAGAGGATGAGGTTAGGTGAGTAGGAACAATAATGATAAGAAAGGAAGAGGAAAACAAAAATGGTTGGTCCACAAGCTCAAAACGCGGATAAGAGTGACAGCGACGTGCACTAGGCCGAGTGTTCGCCTGCACTCGGTCGAGTAAGAGTCGCTCGGTCGAGTAGCTACGCTACTCGACCGAGTGAAACTCACTCGGTCTATTAGGACTTGCTACTCGATCGAGTGCACAAGACAATGGCCAAAATAGCAGTACAAGCTCTACTCGGTCGAGTAGAGCCAACCGGGTGGACTTCACTCGGTCGAGTGGATGACCAACTCGACCGAGTAGAACGTCTGAAAATCCCGAGTATTACATTGCATTCTTGTCGCGCGAATAGACAAGGGTGCACTCCAAAATTCCGGCTTAAAGTACGGAATCGTGACATTTGGTATCGGAGCCTGATCTTCAAGACGGGTTTCTGCGTTACAATGACGAGAAAGAACCCAGAACTGAGTGGGAATGAAGAAGAAACAAGGGTTATAGTGACGACCTTGGAGACTCTGGTCGAAGAGAAACTTCCACACTTGGAGAATCTTATAACACCCCCACATACCGATGTGCCTTACTAAGGCCACCTTAGCACATAGAGATGCTACCATCTCGGTTGCCCGAGGTATAGTACATCAAAGTAGACAATAAAGAAACATAATTAAATAGTTAAAGTTTAATTTGATACAAAACCAAATCAAATTCCTCAAAGCGAGGTACAAATGTCTCAAAACCAAAACGCTAAAAGTACTGAAACCAAAACTGTCTTAGACACAGTGGAAGACTAGTTATCAGACTCGGTGGTGACTCCATCCCAAGCAACCCGCGAGCTCTCCAAGACATACCTGCTAATCAACTGCTCACCATTCCCCAATGAATCACCACAGTTTTCAAAACACATAATGGGGTCAGTTTACTGCATAACAAAATACAGCAATGCAATACATTACATCACAATACATCGTCACATTCTCCCAACTCCACAATCTCTCCAAACACCTGACTACACAAGTGTAATCCTGCCAGATTACCCGTCACAACAGATAATCCACTCCGCCAGTGGGGACCGCAGCCTTGCCACCTAAGCCCCGCTCAAAACCACAGAACGCAAAACCCATTGATCCTTAATGTGCACATCCCCCTTGTGACGGGAACCACAAGAGGCGAACAAGGGCGTGAAGCCATTCCCAAAAATGACTCCACTCAGCCGAGGRCGCACCTCGCGAACCACATACAATCATATCATCCATCCATAACATTAATAAACATGCCATCAACAACAATACCATAATAAACATAAACATACTCATATTATCACATCGTCACAACCAATTATACAGTAACCGAGTAGGGAAACCCTACCTGAGATGTAATTCACAAGCAAGCGCAGCAAGTCAGAATATTTCCTCTACAAAGTCACCTCCTATACAATTAAACGTCCAATTACAATCTACACAACAATTAACCCCCAAAACCCCCAATCTACCAAATTAGGGTTTAAACAAGATTACTGAATTAACATAAAAACGATATAAAAGTCTTACCCACGATACGACGAATACAGCGGTATAAAAAGCCCCAAGAGATAAGAACTCTAGCCCTTGATTTGAGAGTAAAAAATAGAAGTAGATCTACGTTCTTTAAGTTTTGTGTTTTGTGAAATGTTATAGGGTAAAAGAAAAGCAACTGACATTATAGCTTATAAAAGCAAACCCTTCCTTTCTTTAAAACCAATCCGGACAAAAACCGTAAAACACAGGCACTCGATCGAGTAACTAACGTACTCGATCGAGTACCGCCTACTCGATCGAATTGCCCCAACTCGGTCGAGTTGCCCCAACTCGGTCGAGTAACTAAGAAGCAGAAACTCTTCGGGCCCTGATTATAACTTACTCGATAGAGTACCCTCTACTAGATAGAGTACCCTCTACTAGATAGAGTATCCAAAGACTAAAATCCGAGGTATTACAGTCTTCCCTCCTTAAAAATGAACTTCATCCCCGAAGTTCAAACTCAACCTGTAAAACATGTACACATAGCACTCTTCGTCCAACACCGCTCAACCCACTTCCCCCGTTTTCGACACTAACTTCATCAACCATGCTTACTATGCCTACCTCTAAAATGCGGCTCACGATGTTGTATCAACTATAGCATAGTTTCTCGACACTAACTCCATAATACTACCGAATACCAACCACAAATGCCGCTAACTCCGTCTCACTAACATATCATCCACTAGCAAATCCTATATCAAGACAATCCACCAAGCGAGGTCAACCACCATTTGCTCGCTTTCTATGCAAAGGACCACACCAAACCGCACAAGGGAGAGTTCAACACCATAAAGAAAAATTTCGTGGAGCTGATTTTAAAGGGAACAGACCACAAGGCCGATGAGTGTGACGATGATGAGTCAAGTGAATAAGGAGATGTGGCTCGGATAGGCGTGATGCACATGATGTATTCCATGGAAAGAGGTGTAATAACCCGTATTTTATAAATATATATTTTATAATGATTTACGAATTTTGTTTGAGATGGAATAATAAAATAATAATGATAATAATAATAATAATACATAATACATGTATTATACTCCCACCTATCATTCTACCCTTATATATACTCCACCTCACCTTATCCTCCCACCTTATCCTTTTACTATATCATTTCTACCACAAAAATAATAAGAGGAGAGAAAGAGAGAAAAAGAAAGAAGAGAAGATAAGAGAGAAATGAGTTTTGTCCCTCCGCCTTGAGGTTCTTATACTAACCTTTATATTATTTAATTTACATCGTTGACCCGCCTCGACCTTGACCCATCTTAGGACTGTCGTTGACCACCCATAGAACCACCGTGACCACCCAAATTTGGGTTTGACCGAGTTTATAAAGGTGTATAAAGTTTGTTTGCGTCCATCTTAAGACGCGTTTTTGACCCGGTTTTTGTGGCTGCTTTGAGGGAGACTTGGGTGGGTTTTGTTGAGGGTTTAGTGGGGATCTTAGTGGTGGTCTTGGGTGGTGGAATGGTTGGCGTTAAGTGGTATAAAAATGGGGTCAAAAGGGGGCTGTCGGGACTGTTTGTGTTGTGGTTGTTGCTGCGTTTTACTGTTTTTGTTGGTGTTTGTTGCTGCTGGTGGCTGCGTATGGTGGCTAGGGTGACGACAGGTGGTGAGGGCGAGTATGGTGGCGGCGACAGGCACGATGGTCGTGGGTGGCGGTGAGGTGGTGTGTGGTTGTGTTGCGTTGTTGTTGTTGTTACACTTGTTGTTGCCGCTACTTGTTGCTGTCGGTTGGGGCTGCCGGCCGTGGCCACCATGGCTGGTGGTGGTGGCCCACGGTGGCGGCAGTCGGAGGTGGAGGAGTGGCGACTTGACCGAGTATTTAACAGGTTTTGGTAGTGTGTTTAAGACGGGTTTAAATTGTAACACCCCTACTTACCAAGGAAGCATGTACTAGACCTTCCCTGACAACCAAGGGTGCTACCATCTCGGTTACCCGAGGTAAGTATATAT